>VWZZ01007658.1:15738-42666 GCA_013399095.1 Psophia crepitans | reverse complement strand
TTCCCTCCATAACAAAGCATCCCCAGCAATATTTAGCCACAAGATAAGTCCTGGGTTATACATGAAACTGAGTACAGGCCTTTGGGTTGAGTTGGGAAGTTTCTGTAAATAAATAGGGACCAGATGGTCTGTCTTTAGGTTAAAGTTCATTTGAAAGAAATTATATTTCCGAGAAACTTGTGTGGGAAAGTGAGCAGTACAGTCCCGGGAACCTGGGAATGAGTTTGTAAAAAGAAACTTCTATGTTCTGTTGTTGGGTCATTTGTTGATTAATTTGATTTTTTTATTTAAAAAAAAAAACAAAAAAACCCACTTAATCTGTAAATCAGTTTTCCTGTAAAAACTGAGTGATATTTTGGGTGCATCTTGAAGTTTACGTCTAAATTGCTCCTAGACATTTATTTACAATTTGTGAGCTTGTAAGTAACAGGATGTATTTTATTAGTTCCCATCAGAGTTCATACAAAATAATTGGGAGTTTATATGGATTTACTGGAATGAAACTTTCATCTGCATTCTTGCCAAAATGCTTCTAGAGGAGGACAAACGGTTTGAAATCACTCCTCACAGTTGAGGTTTCTCCTACTCTCTTTGCATCTGTAGCACCTAACTAAAGACCTTTGGAGACAGAGTGTGGAGGTTTTAATCCCATGGAAGAGTTGTCATCTTGTATCTCATCTCTGTTCCCTCATATTCCTCCAATATTTTTGGTGGCACAAGTGAACAAGGAGGCCGCAAGGGGAAAGAGGAACTGTTGCCTGGAAAAGGGCCAGATCCTTGTTCTTTTCTTTTTTATTTATTTATTCCTACTCCCTGGTTTTGCCTGTGGTGTGCGTTGAAAGCCGCATCCTTACTATATGCAGACCAGCGAGTGCTGCGTTTGGTCTGCAGCGGGTTTGGGAAATGAGATGCCTCTCCTGGTTCTGCTGGGTGTTACCTCCAATTGCTGCAAGGTGCAGGGAAGTTTTGTTTCCCTCTGGCAAGTACTCTGGGATTGAAAGATGGCTTTTCACTCAGTTTTCCTTTGTTCCCTGGCCTCAAATTTCGCATGTCTCCTGCAGACACTCAGAAATGGGGACTTAAAAGTAAACACGCCTTGCAGGACCCTCACTACTGTTCCTGGCACACACCCCCTTTTCATTAGGAACAGAGCCTGAGTAGTGTAAGAGTGATGTTGCCATGCTACACAATGAAATTAGGGATGCGGCTGGCCATGGGAGGGAAAAAAGCACAGTGAAATGGACTGTGTCTGAAACTGATTGTCACTTGCTTATTTACAGGCTCTGAAATTGTAGTGTAACTTCATTATTCAAAATAATCTATTTCATAAGACACACAGTAGACATGACTAACTCGTGCACTTCATATTTTATCTTTGTTCAGTCATTGCTTCCATTTTATTATTTTCATACCAGTTAGGCCTTTTTTTGGCTGCGGACGTGAGGATTATGTATTTTTCCAGTTAAATAAGTCACTGAAAGGATTATGAACTTCCCACTTGTCTTCAGGAAATTGTAGAACTAGACATGTCATTTTCTTTGAGAATTAACCCATTAGCAGTTGTTGCACTTTACCTTACTGTAATAAGTAAAACCTGAATATTTCCTGGCAGACTGGTGGTACAGTATTGTGCTTACTCTCATGCTGTAACAGAGTGAAACCTATGGCTAAAAACAGTAATGGTTTCTGTCAGTATTTTGAACGCTCCCTTAGGTGTTCCCTAAACGTTCAGCTTCATGTTGAAGTAGTTCTCTTGCTGGAAGCGCCAGTGATCTTCAATCGGGACTTCTGCCTGGCGCAGTACTTTAAGCCGGTGGCGTCTCTCTAGGCAGTCCATAACAAGTGGGTATGTTGCAGGCTCGAATTTGTTGGCAAACAAATGAGGTGACTCAATAATCCACTGCAAATCCCCTAGCCCGTAGACACAAATGTCTCTGATGTAATGACCTGCAAAGACAAATTGAAGGTATGTGAAAGCAGCAGAAAGCTGAGCAGAAAAATTTAAATAAAAAAACTAACAAACAGTTTCACTCTATTGTGTTACTACCAGAATTACCTTTTGATTTCACCTGGAGCATCACTGAAATCTATCTGGAGGATATGCTAGACTTTAAAGGCGAGGGTTAGGCTGTTCTTTTACACGTCTGGATACATGTTACCTCCAGCTGCTTCCCTGCCGTGGTGCTGTGCTTAGTACTGTGTGTTGTAGCTGGGCACGCTGAACTTCTGTCGCGATACCTGTTTAATCGCGCCGTGCTTCGCTGTGCTGAGTGTATACGGTTACATATTTTACAGATTTTTTTGCATGCTTTCCCTATGGTCAGCACTATTCTCCTTCTTTATTCTTGTTCAAATTGAAGAGATTTAACCCAGTGTTGATGAAAGTCTCTGGCGAACGCGCTTGTCAAGTAAAGCGCCTGCTCTTCACTGAAAGCTGATCAGTCAGGTTAATGCATTGGTAATTGGAGGCTGAAAGAACGGTTGTCAGTGTATGGATACTGTGACGATCTTTGCAAGCATAGATCAGAAACTGTTTAGGTTGGGTACAATGGAATAATTTAGTTGGGTGGCTTGCTGTTTTATTTGATACTGCCAAAATAAAATATGTATGACCCCTGTGGCATGCTTAATAGCTAGTTTAAAGCATAATGTGTAAATTGCAATGAATGCTAGCCAGCGAATCAAACTTGGGTTCGGCATCAAAACTCCCATTACCTTTGCAGCCCTTGTGTATGGTTCCTTCTTGATCTTTCCATTTAATGGCTCGAATGTTTCCTTCCCAGTCTGCGTTGGGTGTAGCCCCTGGAGCATCTTTAAAAACATAAGGTTCTGATTAGATTTCTTTCTGCTTATTACAAGGAGAATTTTCACTGCTGAAGACTTTGTAAATATAGCCAAATTAAATATTTATTTACAGATATTTACATCACAAGAACAGACATTCTCATTTTTTTTTATGCCTTGAGAACATGAGCTTTTATGTAGCAAAAAAAATCTACTTTTTTTAATCAATGTTTATCTAGCCTTGTAGCTAATGGTCTGCACCATAAGTAGTGCTTTTCTGGAACTGAGCTTTGTTTCTCAGCCCTCAGGAGATGTGACTGTTGGAAAGGTCAACATCAAGGCTGAAGAAATGCCCATATTTCTGCAGTGTGACTCGATGGAGTGGTGGTGTCAAGCTCTGAAATGGAGCTCACTAGCTCTCCGTGTCAGACCTTGCAATGCTGTCGGTCCAGGGGTTATTCATAGTAGAAATAACATACGTCTTACCATTTAAACGATTCAGTGTGACCCAGTAGTGTTCATCCGGACTGTACGTGTCTCTTGACCATTCAAGCAAATCTTTTGCACGTGCATCAGTCAATGTAAACTCTACAAATTCTTTAGTCAGTATGTAATAGGCACTACCAAAATATATTGTCAAATTATATGGAGGTTTAACTTTTATATTCTTTGTCGGATACACGTAAGACATTCCAGAATGTACATATTCTCTGTAACTAACCTGAGTCCTGTGCTTCATATGAAGTGGTTGAACTACCCCAGGAGTCATATTTTTACCATTCCATTTACTTTTGATGTATTGTATAATGTCTTTGTTTGTCTTAATGGGATAATCTTGACCACATAGATTAATAACGTAATTCCACTGAATTTTGGAATGAACTAGATCTCTCATGCAATTAATATCAGCTTGTAATCTTGAAAATCCTGCATAAACGACATTTTCTCTTTTTGAGGAAATAAAGATATTTTCAAAGCAATTAACGATGTTTTGTACAGCAGCTTTGTAATCTTTTGGTGACTTTTCGTCCACATGTATGCAGTAAATATTCTGAGGCATATAAATAGCTCTTAGCAGCTTTACAAACATTTCCAGCTCCTTGTGAATTGTGATAATGTACGCCAATGTGAAATTTTCTTCTTCATCTGACAGTGGTCTTGTGATAAAATGCAGAGTCTTCAAAACCATGGAGCAGTTGCACGAGGTCTGAATGCAGCTGAGTGGTTTAGGTTGGTAGGTGTTCTGACAAAAGTTTCCAATTTTAAAGGCAGCCGTTTTCCCCACAAAAAGAGCCGAACAAAGTTCATCTGGGTAAAAACCGCACTCCGCTATCTTTGCATTAAACTTTTGTTCATTTGAGTCTTCAGAAAGTGTATCCTTTAGGTAGATGAAAGTGTAGATGAGCGTACAGACAGCAATGCACATCAAAAATCCTGATTTTGTTGCATCGAGTGGGTTCATCTTTTATTCTCCAGATACAGCCTCCTCATCATAGTTTAATTAAGCATTCAGATTATCTGAAAGGAAAAGTGAGATAAAGAGAGGGAGAGAACCTTTTTGACTTTTTGAATAGATGACGTGTTAGTGATGCGTTTATAAATGTTGAGATTCCTCTCGTTCCAGTTACTAGGAGGGACTCTGTGTGCTCAGGCTGCACGTGCCACTGGAAACGGCACTTCTGCAGAGCCATGAAGTAGTCTGTCTAGGACAAACAAAATTATCCAAAGAACCCGGAATAGCTTGTTTGGCTTTATCACTTGAGCAAGGGGGGGTTGGGGGCTAGCCCATCACACGGAAGTCTTTTCTGCTTTGAGGCAATGTGCGTGCCAGTAGGTGAGTCCAGTGCCGTAGGTTGGCCAAGGTCTGGCTCTGGAATCGGGAAGGTGGGTGAGCACTGTGTGCTAAGGGAGAGCTGCTGCTCCAGTTTCCTTAAGGCCTGGGAAACCTTAAGTTCTGCCAGAGGACCAGAATTCAGTAAATTAAATCAGCAGAAAATGTATTAAATAAACAAAAGGAAGAGACAAAAACGTAATCCACAAGATACACTGGGTTTTATCCTTATAAAGTCAGCAAATGTTTGTAACTCTGCCACAGAGTGGGGTTTTTTGGTGGGTTTTTTTTTTGTTCCCTGACATCTTTGTATTAGTGCTTTGGAAAACAGAATGTGGGGACAACACTCACTTCTTATTTTTAGCATATGTGCATATCCTGAGATAAGTACGCTACTGCCGGTATCAGCGTTTGGAGAGAACTGTAACTTACATCCCTATTAGCATAGGAATTTTTCCATTGTGATTTTTTTTTTCTTATGTATGCCTTGCTCAAAAGTCAAAAGAATGAGAGCGCAGCAGTCCTGAATCCCGCAGCAATTATGTGGAGTCTGTACCAAATGCTCCAAGGATAAAGAACTAGAGAAAATTCCAGGCTTGGGGGAAGGGTTCCATTTCTGCTATTAGGCGTAATAGTTAATTTAAGAAAGATTTTATTTTTATTTTTAAAATAATTCATTTTCTCTTATTCAATGGATTTGTTTGTAACAAAATTTGTATTTCACCTGTAAATATGTCGTGCTTTGCAGCTGTCAACATCACAGCACATTTGCTGTTACGTAGGACCAGAGAACGAGCGTATTTTTACAAAGGTAGCTTCTGTTGTGGTTAGAAGACTCTATGTTTTCATTAGAACAGTGGAAAATACTTTTCTAATGGAAATTCAGTATATAGTTGTCTTAGAAGCTTGAAAATAAAGAGGGCATTGAAGTTAAAGTAGAAATGAGACACAGAATTTAAAAAGCATTAAAAATACAGAATTTGAACCAACAGAAAGGATACTCTATAATACCACAATTTTAAAATCTTATTAGGCTGTTGGGAAAGAATGTATTTATCTTACTGTCCTTACTGGTATGCACTGGATTTCATGCTGGAAGAATGCCTCTTTTCCACTTAGCATTCCGGAAAGTGGAGCTGTATGTTAGGTGGAGGGTTCATCCATTTTTTTGCTTCTATGTTCTGTCAGCCGTGTGCTTCAGTCTGCATTGAATGCACAGGCCAAAGGAAAACATTAGGAAATCGGGTCCCAGAAGAGTAATTTTTTTTTCTGCACAGCTCCTAAGGGATACATTTACTGGGTAAACAACCTTGATGCAAATCTTTCATCTATTTGAATGAAGAACTTCAGCAAATCAAATCCACGTCAGCCTTTCAATGTTGTGTGGAAGGGAGGAGAAAAGCAAAGTCACGGAAAGGTGGGAGCCAGGATTTTCACGGGCAAAATGAAATCCGCCCAGCTGACTCCCAGAGCTGAGACCAGATTGGCATAAGGGCCATCACGTACCCAACAGCACAAGTTAGGGAGAGGGGGTGTCTGTTGAGCACTGATTTTTGTGGACCTTGAGTCAGAAAAACTGATTTTTGTTCTGAGTCAATAGTTACAGGCGGAACATCAAGGTTGTTCTGAATTAGTGAATGTGATGTGTCTGTGCTGTGTCACAGGCTAGATTCATCCTGGACATAAGAATTACACTGAAGACACTGGGCACATATAGAAATATTTGGGACTTTACACCTTCTTAGAACATAGAACATCTGTACAGAATGAGTGTGCTCATCAATTGGTGTGTTTTTCATTAAATACATCTTTGTGGACAGGTTGCAAAGGATAGTTCCCTGGGGAGCCAAGCTATAACCTCTTTGCTTCGTATACTTAAAAATTTATTACGCTTCAAGTAATATCTTCAGGGGGTGTTCCAGGTTGTTAAGTGTTTGCCATGGATTTTTCCTATTGAACTGCCTGGCATCTAGGGACTGTGTTATATGGCAGCACAGAAACACCACCCCATTATCAGGTGAGAAGAAACAGTTCTTTATCCAGTGTTACCATGTTTCTGGGGAATGAGTAAATGATGAAGCCTTGCCTACAAAAACAGCAATTGGCATCTTTCAGCCTCAGGGTGTATTATGGGATGAAAGCATTGGCTTTCTGTTATTGTTTTACCAGATTTAGAGCTAGAATTGCAGTTTTTATTCCCATTGTTTATGCAATTTGCCACTTAGAAGAATACTTTACTCCCTGTGCTATTGTCTGCTGTCAAGGACCATGCTACCGTATTTCTCCTGTCCTTGAAGAACAAGATATCCTTCTGTCGAGAAGATCCGCTGTCCAGGCATAACCGAGTCTATTCCTATCTTGCCTTTTAGTTTTATTATAAAAGACTGCTATTATAGGTATTTATTGTTGTCAGAATGTCTCTTTGAAGCTCAACCTTTTCTATGTTATTGATAAGTTTTGTAAATTTGAAGGATGAAGTTGTCTTAATTTTTAAACTAGTGTTTGTTCTTCAAAAAACACCCTGTTTGTAGGGATTTTCAAGCACCTTTGTGGCTGCTTTTATGGATATTGCTTAACAGAAAATGCTTGTTGTAAGCCTAAGCTCCTCCATCTCAATTAAAGAGGTGAAAAGTGGAGTTGTGTTTATGCCTGAAAATAAGCCTGTGAAATACCAGCTCAATTCCTGGAGACCCCATTAGCTATACTCTCTGCTGTGCGTTTCATAGTAACAAATGGTTGTACAATTCACTGTTTCTTCCTACCATAGGATTTCAGGCTGCATTGGTGCAGTTCTGGCTATTCTGGTTTGTCTGTGCTCTTTGCATTTGCTTAATAGTAAAGTTTAGATAAAATTTAGTTCGTATGACTTTGTAATTCAGTGAAGCAGACGACTTAAGAATACTTTGTTTTCTAATAAAATGGTTAAAAGGCATTAACTCCTTATTTCCAAATGGTTTTGTCTCTTCTTGACTGAAAGGTGTTTATGCAGGCATTACTGTAGACATCTTGCAAGCAAGTGAATACTCAGTCTTCTAAAAATTTGATGTTAAAATCAGTGCCTTTAACTGTTTTTTGCTTTGCTTTTTCCTTAAGCCTGGGTAAGTACGCACCATCTGCTTAGCTGTCGTGAAACACATCAAGTAAAAGAAAAAACTTCTGTGTCAAACCCAATTAATACTGCCTTAGAAAATTTAAATCAGTCTTACTTAAAAATACTGCATTGGTATTTGCAGGTAAATATTAAACAGATTTGTGGAGGTTTACCTGTTCATCTGTGCTATTTTTTTTCCTGTTTTCCTCTGTTCTGTTTTTCTTGCATAGTGTATTTGACCTCATAACAATTTAAAACAAATACTATGAAAGCTATTTAAACCATTATGTTATAGGGCTGTAAAAAGATTAAGTTGCTCGTAACAGCATGACAAGTGTCAATAAGTATTGTAATTTTTATGATACAAACAGCACTAGTAGCAGTGACCTCCACCCTACGGTACATCTATGACAAAGTAAAAAGAAAAAATCATTACCCTTATTGGAGACTTGAGTATTTTTTTTAAGTGAAAAGGTTTTTCTGAAGTGCAAATATTTGTCACTTTACAAAAACTAAAGCATGTTGTGTTTTACTAAAGGAAAATCAAAAACCTGAAGTCCTACAATCTAATTTATTCAGGCTTACCTTGTACAAAATTAGCCAGGAGACGGCAGCATAATAAAAATAACTAGAGAGTCCCATTGTCCTTCAGCAGAATTCAGACAGCGTTCTTCATTCTGTCGCTTGTGTGGAGATCCTGTGTAAGTGAAAGGGTTTAAACATTAACGCGAATGTTTTCATTTAAGACTCTGCCTTCCCGCAATGCCGAGCATATTTATTCTGCAGTAATGCTGGTTAGCTTCAGAAATGTCCTCTGCCTCACAGGAATGAGAGAAAACTTGAGCTTCTCCAAATTTCTGTTGCCTCTCTTCTGAGACAGCCTTTAAAGGACTGAAATCAGACTTTCAAATACGTAAAGTACATTGCTGATGATTATAAATAGTATTGCTTTACCTCAGAGGCTTTAACCGCTTTAACCTCTGCACTGCTAACAGAGCATGCTGGATGATGAGAACTGGAAAGGAAACGAGCCCTCTCCTCCTCCTCCCCTGGATCTTAACTGTTTGCCTGCTGAAACTTTCCAATTTGCAGCAAATCAGTACAGCAAAGAATTGCCTCTGGTCATTTCTAGTAACTGGAAGCAAGCTTAAAAGAGAATAAATGAAGTATCTCCTTCCAAAACAGAATGTTTACTGTGTTACTGTGATAAAGGTTCTTGGAGTTTATAATACAGGAAAAGATAGCAGCTCGGATTTACTGCAACCAGGAAGCTTTGGAGTTCTAGAAACAAGAAAGAGGGCTGGTATATTTTGGATGCGTTTAGATAAAAATAGCACGTTATTCAGAAATAGAGAGAAAACCTCAAAGTAAATTAAGGCACAGCAGCAGGTATGGCAGAGACAGAGCTTCCCTTGAAGTCAATACCGGTTTTGTAAATAGAGGCTCCTGCTTGCACCGTGGTTTTACAGTAGGTGCTGCAACTTCTGAGTGAAAGCTGACGTTCCGTGAATTGGGATGAGGGAGACCTTCCACCCTTCCCACGCTATCAGGCACTCTTTGCCCCACTGTATGGCTGAGTGTTCAAAACCCGTGTTCATCAGATCTTACACTACTGGACTTGTAACGAGTAAGCCTGTGGAAGGGTCTCTCTCAGGGCACGTTTTTAGTTAACTGTTACAAGGCACAATGATCTTTAGTACATCGTCTGGTAAGTGAACGGGGATTCGGTCCTTCATTGAATAGGGTGGCTGTTCAACCCTCTTTCTAAATACTGCCCTGCTTAAAGAGGGACGGGCAGGTTGCGGTCACACGTGTTCTGTAATCTGGTGGGACCTGTTGTGCAAAAATATTCCTGTCTTTATGCGTTTCCTAGTAATGGTCATATGCAGGAGTTAACTTACTGTTTACAACGTGGGAAAGAGGTTTCAGGTTTCTCATAAGACATTAAACTGTAACGCTGATGTAAACAGATATGAAAAGGTATTTGCCTGTTGTTTGTTTGTATGAAGGCTGGAGTAGTCGTGGATGGAACTACATGTTAGATGCTGTACACAAAGAAAAAACACTGTCAAAAGTAGTTTACAGCAAAAAAAAAAAGGTACAGGCATTGTCATATGTAACTGAAACTTAAGAAGAAGCTGCAAACTTCAGAATTCAGGACATCACCTGAAACTAAGATTTCATTATTACTGAAAAATCTCTTGTGTATTATTCTCGAAGAAAGGCAAGAAACTATTCTCCCATATTAAAATTACTTGAAATTTAAAGGATCCTCATTATTTGAGAGAGTAATTTTGCTGCTACTTTTACTGGTTTAAAAGATTGTATTTATCCCTAAGCTAGCATGGCTTTTAGAGCTTATAATACCTTTATTGTTCCTATCATTTTAAATCTTCAGGTTGTTCTTTTGGGGTTTTTTTTTGTAAAGTTGATTTGTGCATATTTACATACACATGGGATATGTAGGGTACGTAAATCTATAAGTACCAGACTTTGAAGGCTTTTTGCTCACACCTGCACACCCCTTAAATAGTTCCTTGATGCAGGCATGTTGAACCATTTAGGTATAAACAGTTTTGAACACGCTTTTATAATTGGACCTTGAAAGGGCTTTTAGACAAAATGATGCTGCTTGTCCAGCCTCTCCTTCAGTTAACATCCCACTCTTCTTTAATTGCAGATTGAATCTTGCATTCAGATCAAGCTGCCATTGTAATGCTTTTGTCCTTTTGAGAATAGTTCTCAAGTTCAATCTCGTTTAGGAATGTTGTCTGTTCAAGGTGCTGCAAAAACACCAAGAAACTACAGCAAGCACCTTCGTATGTATTGAAGGTCCCAATATAAACAAGGTACAGCAAGGGAGACCCTGTGGTATCATGAAATGTCTGCTCCAGAAGACCTTAGTCTGAAGGAACAATCTTTCTGAATCTGCAAAACTGAAATTTATTTCTGCTTTTTTATCTCCTCATTTCAAAATGTTGGGATAAAAAACTGCCCTTTTTTGCATGAAGGGATAGTGGGCTTTTCAAAAAATCAGAGTTAGAGCTTTGCATCCAACAATACCGACACTTACAATAACGTTTGCACGTGCATGATGCAACAGCAGATCATACCTACTGGGGTTAGTGGAACCCGGCAAGGTGGGGTTGGTTCTATGGCTATAACTTGCTGTACTGAAAGCGTGTTTGGAATGGTATGGTCTCTCTAATGTAACCTGGCAGTTGTCATAGCAAAATATTGTCTGTTTCAGCAAGTGAAAGGAGGACACTGTCTTTATTTCTCTGTTTCTTGTAAATACTTTTCATTTTAGAACAGCTCCACCTGTGTTCCCCAGCTTTTTCAAAATGCAACATTTATTGAAATTAGAGTCCTTGGACATAAACTTCTCCTTGGAAGAAATGTCCATTATTTTTGTGTGCTTAACAGAATATGTTTTAAAAAATTATTGCCGAAACTACTTTTTAAATTACTGGCCTGTAGGAAGGTGCTGGTCTTCCATGCTGTATTCAGAAAACACCCTGCTGGGAGTGAATGTGTAGGGCTCTTCAGAATCCAGGCAGCTGCCAGTCGCTCCTGCTCCGTATGAAAAGCGATTGTCTTGATTTTCTAGACTTCTCACTCGCAAGTGTCTGACATCATACCGAGCTGGTATTTCTAACACTGGCTCATTGAGTAACAATGGGAAAATTTAGGCTACTCACCCATTTCCTGTGTGTCACTTATTCTGCCTGACTTCCTAAATACGCGTCTCTCCAACCCTTGCTTCTCCTTCGTAGTATCTCTGACCACTTGTATTCAGATTCATTTTTAAACTGTGCTCATCGCTTGAGCAGACTGTAGTCAAAGTACTGTCCATATGTCCTTTCATTTGTTTAATTCCTACTGCAAATACATGAGTAACCTTTCTAAACCTTTGTTTAGAAAACAGAAGAGTAATGACAAAGGCAGGATTATAAACTAATCTTGTAGATTAACAGAAAGCTTCTGGATTTAACAAAATAACAAAAATAACTGGAAAAAAAACAAAAGGAAAGTAAATTGAGATCTTAGAGAAGAAAACATCATAGTCAGTGCACTGGCTTCACCAGACGATTGAAAGTCTGTGCAGTGAAACAGCTGTGTCTTCAACCAGAAAACAAATGTGGAATTACATGAAGCACATTACATGTATTATCCTGATTAATTTAGAAATGTACTTTGAAATTGGAAGCATTTACTAAATCAGATGAAGGACGATGAGAAGGCAAGGCTGGGTTAATGAATAATGCTGCTTTTATGACCCCTTTTATCCCCACAGTCTAATAATAATAATAACAATGCAAAGCAGGTTTTCCTGTCTATCTGTTGGGGAGAAAAATTCCCTGGTGCTGTCTCCTCCACCCGTAGAGGAGTCACACCTTTGGCATTTCTGCAGTAAGACCTTTGGTGGTGTTCCTAGTCAGTGTAAAGGAACTGCTCCTGTCAGTTGTTTCTTGTATTGCTAAGTTGGAAGACAGATTCTAGAGCAGAGTGACGTAGTGCTTCAATCTTAATCAAATCCATTCATAACTAAAAACATCAGAAAGTGTGCTGGTTTTTAGCTATGTGCTCAGAAAATTGGATAGATTCTAGTTAGGACTACTTTGGTTAATTTGATCACTGTACATTTTATGCTAGTAAAACGAGGAACCCATGAACAGAAAATACCTTTTCTTTAAAGAAGAAAAAGAATTAGTTAAGAGCATTGTTTGTAGTGAGTGATAGTGAAATAAATACGCAATTTCCCTAGCCCTGTTACATGGAATAGGGCTTTGAAGAAGAGTATTTTCCTATTTAGTTTACAGCCTTATAATTTGCTGTGCAGATTGATATGTGAGCTGCTTTTGGGTTACCAAAAGCTCACAATTCACTAGTAAGATGAGTATTTATTCTCCTTTTATTCTCGTTTTTGTGAAGCAGGATGCTGTCAGTCAGTATTATTTTGCTCAGTGGTAAACACAACTGAGATTTTCCTTTGACATTTTAGGTGAGGAGGTGTATTAGAGAGAGAACTATTGGGCAAAACACAGCAGCCAGAGGAAGAATTGGAGAGCTGAAACACAGTATTAATTCTAACAAACATTCAGCAGCACAAAGATCCGGAAAATACATACTAGTTTGGTCTTTTATTTTTTTTCTTGAAGTGTGGTGTTCCCTTTCAAGAGGAAGATGTGATTGTCCTTAATGGTAATAAAGAAGATGTGGAAGTACTGAAGAAAAGAATGGAGGCTAGAAGACTTAAAAGTAAATTAGAGAAGGTAATCTTTTTATACATCATTTAAAACAAAATTGAAAGATTTCTTGTCTGTAATGCCATCTGCCCTTAGACACAGCTTTGTCTGCTAATCTACTCAGGCTTTACTCAGTAAGTTGTGTTGTGCTTCAGTGCTACTTTTAAAAGTAATGAGATTATGTGCATGTGTCGCTAATAGCGTATTGAAGTTGTATGTACTGAAACTTTCTTTTGACTAGCAGGCTCTGAAAATCACAGAATTCAATGCCATGGCTAAAATGGGCAGTGTGCTGGTTTATACTTTAGTTTTTTCTTGAAACAAAGACCTTGTATTAGTTAATTCTAGTAATGGGCAAAATCTTCCCTGTGTTTGGTATGGTAGTTCCTGGTGGCAGGTTATTAGCTTTCTGATCTCTAAGTATCCTTTGCTGGGCACTGTCAGAACTGGAATATCGGGATCTGTAGATTACTGCTCTGATTCTGTAAGAGCACTGCTTGGAAATTTTGTCATGTTTTGTGGTTCTTATGGTCCTGAGTGATTACTGACGATGCTAACTCCCACCACACTGCTGAGGTCTTGGCTTTTCACAGAATCACAGAATGACAAGGGTTGGAAGGGACCTCGAAAGATCATCTAGTCCAACCCCCCCTGCCAAGGCAGGGCCAATTTTTTCTTTTTTTCTTTTATTTTTTTAATCTGACCAGCCAAAATGCCATGGAAATAAAGTCATTGCAGCTCTACTGTATACTCTGTTGCACATTGCTGCTGTCATGTCCCACCTGTGGGGAGGGGGGAGTGACTAAGATTCGCAAATCCCCTCGGTATGGATTGTGGTGGGATAACGCTCAAGGTCTGTATGTGCACATCAAGTTTATTAGGAACCCAGAGAAGAAACATTCTGTTAATGCTGGCACTCTCACGGTTGTGTCTACCTAAGCTATGCGACTTCTTGAGAAATCAAGGTAGGCCTTTGGTTACTTAGCAGCTTTAGAATCATAGAATGATTAAGGTTGGAAGAGACCTCAAGGATCATCCAGTCCAACCGTGTCCCCCTCACCTATTACCCACTAAACCATGTCCTTCAGTACCACGTCCAACTTTTCCTTAAACACCCGCAGGGACGGTGACTCCACCACCTCCCTGGGCAACCTGTTCCAATGCCCGACCACCCTTTCCGAGAAGAAATTTCTCCTCATCTCCAACCTAAACCTCCCCTGGCGCAACTTGCAGCCATCCCGCTAGTCCTGTCACTAGTTATCTGTGAGAAGAGGCTGACCCCCAGCTCACCACAACTTCCTTTCAGGTAGTTGTAGAGGGCAATAAGGTCTCCCCTGAGCCTCCTCCAGACTAAACAAGCCCAGTTCCTTCAGCCGCTCCTCATCAGACCTGTGCTCCAGCCCCTTCACCAGCTTCGTTGCCCTTCTCTGGACATGCTTTGAGGGAAAGGAGAGAGGTAGAGAGAACACCAGTCCTGGATCCAGTGTTGGACCTGCTGATGGGGGTAGTCGGTGTAGAGCAAGTGCCCCGCAGCTTTGTACATGGCCATGTTTATTTGCCCCAGTTCTAGTAATGGTTGTGACACCAGTAAGGCACAAGGTGAACTTTTTAGGGGAAAATGAATAGAAACAACACCAGGCCCCTCCCTGTGACTTCTTTGTCACATCTCATGGGGTGTTGTTTGGGCTCACAGTTCTTGGGGTTCATCCCTTACAACTGCTCTGTGCAGTAGCTGTTCTGTGGTGCTGAACTGTCAAATGACAGTTCTGCACGTGGGACTGCTTTCAGCATTGCTTTTTTTTTTTTTTTTTGAATTGGTGTTGCTGTGCTGGAGGATGACAAAGCAAGCAAAAACTTCAGTGTTAACTCAGCCCGGAGTGCAGACAGATTCAGCTGAGTCTCAAGAGCGTGAGTCATTGTCTGACACTGAGCAACTGAGACTTTAGGTGGAGGTCGATCATCTCACCCCTTACTGCGCTTGATTTTTGTCTGCCTGTGGGATTAGATGGCATACAAATGTTTTCCTAGATTGTTTGGAAATTAATACTTGTTTACTTACCAGCAGGCATGTGATTCCTTCTCATCATGGGCTCTTTATTCTTCTGCACCAATACAGCATCACTGGGCCTGGGCAGGAAAAGGAAAGGATGGTTACCCACAGAAATCCCACTGTTCTGTTTCCTCTCTGTTCATAGCCTCTGCTCCTGGTGTCCCGCACCTTCTGGTGTAAGAGCAGTTCTGTAAATCTTAGGCTGTCTCTTCAGATGTTTTTTTCTTTTTCTTTTTTTTTAAACAGTACTTTGTAAATAAATGTTTGAAATAATTTTAAAGATAACTTGATGCTAAAATGTTGCAGATCTCCGCAGATGAGTAATCAACCCTCAAAAATCGTGGTCGTTTGCACTCCGTTTCCCTTAGCATGGTGGCCATCACAAGGCATCTGTAGTTCTGGTTCAGATAATTTGGAGCAGGCTGAAAGCCGGTGCTATCCCCAACTTCTGCGCAATGAAGTACGGAAGTGTGCTGAGCGCTGCTGTCACTTGTGGTGGCAGACGAAAGGAAATCACGCTGTGGGCTCCGTATGCCTTAGCGGAATATGCAGATAGTTTTTGTTTGTTTAGTGGGGACTTACATTACGGGCAGGTTCAGCCTCTTCACGTTCCGATGCCGTTTTGCAATGCTGCCTTGCCTTGCTGCACCAGCTGATCTTTTTGCAGGTAGAACTCTGCTGTTGCTGGCACCATGTGAGATCTGTGAGCTCCAGTCCCAGTATCAGAAGACAGTTTCTAGTTTGGGGTCTGTGGCACGGCTGTTAAGACCTCTTCCTCAGCGCCCCCTTTCAGCTAGGGGCGCAGGCTAAACGCAACGGACCTTCTGTGTTTGGAGCAGGAAGCACAAAGCATGAGGAAGACGCAGCTAGCCCTAGTATAAATAATTATTCAAGCTCAACTATGTTATGTGTGCCCATGATGAAAGATACATAATACATATTTATTATGTATAATATATATGCATATATGTATATTTACAAACATCGCATTTGTGAAGCCACCCATAGTAACAAAGGTGGAAGCACCCTGAAAAGGGTTTTTTCACGTACTCTGAAGGAAACCAGGAGAGTTTGCTTTCGCCTGGTAACCCTCTGCCACCACCTCCTGGCTGAGCTTTGCAGCAACATGTGGTAAGGCATTTTTTCCTCAAGCATTAAATGATATGTTCGACAGCATGAGTTCTCCTAATTTTTGTAACTCAGTTAAATATCTTTGAGTTTCTGTGGCTTTTTTGAAATACATACACCATTCTGAATGTATACAGAGTCATTTTTTGTGATAACACCAATGGCTTTTTTAATACAGCTTGCTTTTGCAGCTTGGCATTTACATAATCAAAGCCAGTAATGGGATTCTTGTTGCTGTTGTTTGGGTTTTCATGTGTTTTAATCTGGACAAACATAGATTAACTTGGAAAATCTGGTCCACAGATGCTTTTAAAAATTTAGATTAACTATTTGCATCTTTTCTTCCCAAGCAACCCTGCAACAAAGGGCCCAGTTATTGAAAGCTACTCAGGAGGGATTTTTTTATTAACTGAATGAATTTAAGTGGATATGAGATGCAGGAGTATTCTGAATTTTTTTGTTGAAAAATGTCTTTATTGATTACAGTAACCTGTGTTCTGTTTAATGTTGTGCAACTGACTGTCCTGCCGTGTGGGTTCAGAGTATCAGATTGCCTTAATGATGATGGCACACACGCCTCCTGCAAAGCGTCCGAACCAAAATACCCGTTCCAGACGGTTTCGGGTTAGCCTGTGCGATTTTCTTTAAGGTGCCTTCAAGGTTGCCAAGGTTGTTATTTTTCCATGTAGAAATAATACCAAAAGGGTGAAGCAATATTGTGAAAGGAAAAATTGCACTGTGTATGACACAAAAATGGAATTGTGTGTCTATCAAATACAAGCTGGGAACTGGGTATCCTTTCAGTACGTTACCAAGTTTCTCCCTGTGTTCTTTCAGAAATCAAAGAAGTGTAAGTCAGCAGAATCAGCTTCTCGACAAGACACCGCTGAAGGTAATGTCACAGCTACCAGCCACGTGTAGCCTCTGGGGCATGAAGCAGACTCATGATTTTTTTTATTTTTTTTTTTTTTCTTTCATAGATTGTCCAGGTCCCTCAAAGGCTAAGAATGGAAAGGATTGTATCAGCTCCAGTTCTGGGGAAAAGAGACAGATTATCTTCACCAAAAGTTCAGGTTAGTGTTTATTCTTTAAGCTAAATGTGAAAAATGTGAACAAATAGTTCTGCTTTGAAAAACAGTATAGGAGAGAAGTCCTTCTCTGGCTATTTTCTACCGTATTTTTCAGAAGCTACCCTCTCATTTTTGTTTTTTTTTAATCTTTCTCAGTAATAAAAGGTCAGTTCCTGTCTTCAAGGGAGCCATAATGTCGTGGCTCACTTTTTCAAAGAACGCTCTCTTTCAAAGCCCTGCCCTAAAAGGCTGCCTTTCCAAGCGGGAGTAGGAAGCTGCCTCATGAACACGCACAAAGCTCCATGTTCATTAGTAACTGTAGTCAATTTAACTTCTTAAAACAGAGCTTTTTTTTACAATCTGCAAAATCAAATCTGACTCTGCAGAAAGTGTGCAAGGGCTTCTGCCTGTCCGTTTTTCCTTACTCTGCCCAATTTGCCTTTGTCCCATCTGCTCTCCCTCATCTATACTTTAGTAGAGAGCCCGCAGAATAGGGACTGACCATACTTCCATAAAATGCCTAAAACAACAGGGTCTCTGCTCACGCTTGTGACTGGTGAGTGCTACAGTGATGCCAATTAATGAAAATAATAACCATTTTTCACCACATAGATTTTTTGCACTGTGAAACAAGCCAGATTTGCTCCTTTATGTCCTTCCAATATTGCTGTGCTTTGAGTTGGTGGGAACCAACTTGAGTGAATGAGATTAGAGATTCTTATTCAGACAGCGATACAGTCAAGGGTTTGGTGTATCAGTTTTATTGGCTAGGAGGCAGTGTGAGGAGAGTTAGTAGTTGTTTTTCTGGTCAAAAAAATCTGTTTATGGCAGTTTATTTCATTGAAGTGTGCTAAAATATCCCAAGCTGATGACTTTCAGTCCTGCATTTGAGCTGCTTATTTGCTGTGTGTCACTGGGAGCGGTGGAACACAACTGCAGGGCGTTCTGATGGACCCACAGAAGTCGTGCAGCTATGAGTGAACTTGGCAGTCCTTTAGTCCAAAGGGTGGTGCACTCTGTTTAGGTAACATGTATTGTTCATTAATGTCTGAAATTCATACTGATGTTTTCATACAGAACTATAAGAATGGGTACATGTTTAAAGTCCCTCTGAGGTTTGTGCATGAAGTATTCAATCGTGTACATTACAGCTGCAGAAAAAGCCAAGAATGTGAGAACAGTTGTATGATGAACTGGAGATTAACTGTGTGAGGAGCTGGGAGAATTTCTGTCAGAAATGCCTTACCTGCCCCCTACTGTCTGTTTTCTTACAGTATAGGCTTTTAAAAATACTTAATTCCAGATGATTACAATGGCTCGTGGATGCTTAGGAACCTAGTAATTCTAATAATGCTTGGTGTATTTTTCTTTTCCACAAGTTCAAAATCAAAACTACACCTTTCGAATTGTCAGATCATTGGTCTATGGTTTTGGCAGCAGTTATATCAACCAGCAGGAGATTAAGAGGAGAGAGGGAAGATAAAGAAAAATCCATGGACTGAGGAATGTCAGTAGCGTAGGAATTAATTTGTGAACATAGCACCCTAAGGTTTCTGGACTCGCAACATACATATTGTTTCAAATCCAGTGTTTGGTAATCCTTTCCAGACAACTGTTGGTGGCATTGAAAGCACCATTCTCCAAATCTGAAAAGGCTCTGGATTGCACATACAGTTCCTATGACTACACGCAGAAATCGGTGTGTTTTCAGACAGGCTCCCTACGAGCTATTTACGTGCCGTTGTGCCTCAGTTAAAATAAATACACAGAGTTTCTGCAGACTCCCGTGTATTCATTTCTTTGTACAAGAGACTCGGCACATGCTTTTCAAGGTACTGTCCTTCATCTTTGGAGAAGATTAAATAGTTGTTAAGAAAGAGAAGTTTGGGTTTTTTTGTAGCAATTTGATGTAACAGACTGAGAGGGATGGTGGGAGAAACAGAGGGATGGGCATTTTCCCCCCCCATGTATAAAATGATGCTGACCATTGTCACTGGTCACAAATGACTTCCCAAAGAATAAAGGGAGGAGATCAATTCCCTGGGGATGGTATGTCGTAAGTGTAGCTTTTGCCATTTGAGAGCTAATTTCTAAACAATACTTCAGGGTGGTGAATACTGTCATGGTTCTTTCTTAAGAAGAGTTCGGAGCCATTGTTCACTGAGAGAAATAACTGTTGTCAGTACTGAGTTGCAGTGCAAGGAATTTACACAAGGAGGAAAAAATTCCACTCGCACCAAGATTTCTAAATGTGTTTTGAGCATGAATTGTAAAAGATAGGAACAATTATGGGATATATTTGCGATACCCCTGAAAAAAAGTATCTACTTCATATCTGTGCACATTATTTTTTAAATACTTTTTTCCATCTTTATTTAAATACTTTTTATCTATTGTAAGCTGTTACATGTACTTCATGCTACTCCTTTTTCCTCTATCAGATAATGGAAATTCATCTGTGCCAGGAAAAGTCAATAAGGCTTCCTCTACTACCACGAAGAGATCCATTGCAGACAGCGAGGAGAAGTCTGAGGCGTACAAATCTATTTTTACATCGCACAGCTCAGCAAAACGTTCAAAGGAAGAGTGTTCCAATTGGGTTACTCACACGGCATACTATTTCTGAAACAACGATGAGCCTGATCGTAACATTCAGCACTGCTTTCCTTCCCTCAGGCTTCTTCTGTACAACTCTGATACAGAACTTCTGTTGTAATCTGATGTTGTCTGGAATTATTCCGTTTATAAACTAGTGAATAACTAATGAACTTGTCTTAGCTGCAGCTTCCATTAAATAAGAAATAGATGGCCAGAATCCATGTCCTATCAGCAGACCTCATTCTAAAATGACGGATTGTTTTCCTTTTTTTCCTCCCCGTTGGATGCTGTCATCCTTAGTCACTCTAGCTCGCGTCCTCAGTAGGAGGAGTGAGGCGAGAAGGCTCTGCCTGCTCTCCTTGTCCGTTGATATTTGCCGCAGCTGAAATTACAGTTTTCAAGGTATTGGTACAGAAATTCAAACTTTTTGAAACTTTCTGACAGTAAAAAGAGCAATAATGCTTTTCTTTTGTGCTAACCAACCGGGCCCTCAGTAGAGCTAGTGTATGTTTCTTAAAGGTTCTGTAGGGATTTTCAAGTAATTTACCTTTTGATGGAATACATGAGAGCATAATTATGAAAATGTTTGTACAACGTTTTTGTACATGTCGTTTGTAGCCTGTTTTTAACACCAGAGTATTGACTTGTAAATCTTTATCTATAAAGATAAGCCTGTAATAGTAAGGCTGGGTTTTGTTTTGAGTTTTGTTTGGTGGGGTTTTTTTGTTTTGGTTTGGGTTTTTTTTTCTTTTTCAAAAAGCTGGCGGGTGTTTCTTTGTGGGTGGGTGTGTTAAAATTTGAGGTATCAGGTCTGAGCTTTCTTTTGTCAGAGTATCAGGATACAGTGGAACAACAGTAGGAGTTTCCTTCCCATTCTGTTGGAACAGTAAGGCTCTGTGTACGTCTCTGAGGAGCGATTTGCCAGTTGGAGTTCTGCAGCTCACACAAAAATACAAGCGTTTGCACAGGGCGAGAGAAAAAGGTGGTGACAGAGTAGGAGCAGGCTGATCTTCACTGGCCTTTTAGGGAGAAACGGTGGGTACCAGTGTCAAAGGCGTTGGTGGCTGCTGGAGGGAACGCTGCAAGGCTGGGGTCACCTCTGGGAGCGCTTCTCTTCCCTGTGGCAGGCACCTGAAATGTGCCACTTTCACAGCATCCGTAGTACGCGTTGGTTTATCGTCGGACATGGAATTCTTAGCAGCAGACAACTATTGGACTGTTAATTGCTTGTTGCAGAAAGATTCTAAGCACAGCATGTCACTCAGTTTTGCTTTTATATTTATGCTTTTTATCCCTGTGACGTTGACTTAAATAAAACTCACTCCTGTCATATGACCGTGGCACTTCACGTTCAGCTGAACAGATCTCCAAGTGCTTCTTTTGCCAGTGTTAGGACAGAATAATTTGTTGTGGGCTTTCCTTTGGCCCTTCTCCGCTTTTTTCCAAGCACAGGAATCCCTTTAAAATGTTACTGTTCCACAGCAATGATTTAGTACCTGAATATTTGAATCCAGAGTACTTACGTGAAATGACCAGATGGAGGGATGGAAGCTTTTCACCTTCCTCTCTTCCTCTTTTAAAATTAAAATATGCTTTTATAATCTTGGCCCAAACTAACCAGAATAGACATGCAGACAGTGGGAGGCTTTTTAAAACCACTGCATGATGTTACATTGTTACTTTTGTGTGTGAAAATGATTAATTATCATCGTAATTTATTTTTGAAAGTGTCCCCACTTATAGTTGGCATAGGTAATTGGAGATTCAAATGCTGTGTTTATGTTTGCGTAGGTGGTCTCCAGGATTCAGGCACGTTGAATGAAACTGCTAGGATTTTATTATTATTTTGATAGGTATAATTAAAAATTGGCTTGTTGTGGAGTTTATATGGTGGTAAGCATTTTTGTTTCCCAAAGATGTGAATGCATATATACATCACATCAAACAGTTTGAGGTTTACTGAGCTTCCAGGAAGCACTCAGCCACGTTTTGGATGCATGGCTGGTAGTCAGCTTTGTTCTCCCTGTTCTGTATTCTTTTCCTCTTCGTTATTATCCTTTATTATTTGTTAGTTACAGATAATGAAATTACTGCACTACAAGATAAAGTATGGTAGGCTCCTTATTTCCAGTCTAATTCTGTTTTGACGATACATGCTGAAGTCCTATTAGGGTTTTATAGGAATGCGTTTTCCTTCGATTTAAACCAGTTATAAATCCTCAGGGGAATTAACCTCAGGCTTTTGAGTTGGCTGTTACTTTGCTAAAGAGTACGAGAAAACGTAACGTAGTTTTGCTTCCCTTTTGTTGATAATACATTAGGCAAAGTCCAGCCTGCAGACCTGGCAACAGGCTTTCCTGCTCATCGGGCTGTAACACTGACTACTTTTGTTCCATCTATTAGAAGAGGTTCATGCCTGCTGTGGTTTGGCTACCGTACGGACTCTTCACAGACCCTTGGGTTTATTACCTGGACTTGATAGTTTGTGCTGTGGCACTTTGTCAGGGTTTGGTCTGGGAGTTTACCGTCCCGCCCCGCCTTTGTGGATGGAGTTCTTCAAACGTGGATGGTTTACAGCAGTGGTGTCAGTGACCGATGAGGTCTTCCCCTTCCCTTTACAAAAAGCAGCTGTGAAGGAATGTGATATATTGTTGGCATGTGATGCAATTCAGCGCCACAATTGACTTTTGTTACTGTAAAATAGAGGAGCAAAAAACTGACACTTCTGTTGTTGGCAGGCTGGGGTAGGCAGTTGAGACTGGAACGTTGACTTGGCAAGTTTTAATGGATTCAAGGGAATAGTTTTCTGGAGGATGTTTGCTTTGTTGTGGTTTGCTTTTTGTGGGGGAGGGCAATTTAATTTTCTTTTAATGTAGGTGAATTTGAATGTTGGTGAAAGTTGAAGACTGCAGAAGTCTTAGATTCTGAAACCTATATTTTTTGAGATGCCACGTGAGTCTCCCCCAGTGCTGCATCACCCACGTGTCTCTGTTCTGGGGAGTTCACAGAACAGTTATGTTTCCATGATGTTCAACCCTTAGCCTCACTTCTAAAGAGCTTAAAAAGGATCCAAATTAGTGTCAATTGTATAATAGAGGGATGATTTTAATTTTTTTTGTAATGTGGAACCTGCCTACAGGGAACTGGACATTCAGCGTCGTCTTTCACGATGGAGAAAGGCTGGTTCCAGGGCAGGGGGTGCCGGGCCAAGGGGAATGGCCTGAAGCTGTGGGAGGGGAGCTGGAGCTGAGCTGGGAGGCAGAAATCCTTCTGTGGCGGGGTGCTGAGGCCCTGGCACAGGGTGCCCCGAGAAGCTGTGGCTGCCCCTGGCTCCCTGGCAGTGCCCAAGGCCAGGTTGGATGGGGCTTTGGGCAACCTGGGCTGGTGGGGGGTGTCCCTGCCCATGGCAGGGGGTGGCACTGGGTGGGCTTTGAGGTCCCTTCCCACCCAAACCAGTCTGGGATTGTGTGATTTCATATCTCTGTGAATCTTAGTTGAAATTAAACATTAATTTATAATGTTGCTGATGGAGGTGAGGGTGTAGCAGCCCTGAATCTCTAGAAAATCAGATAAAAATCCTTCAGAGAAGCAGCAGCACCCCCAAAAGCCGTCAGGAGGGCAGAGTTGAAGAGAAGGAATGTGTTGTATCTCTTCTGGAAAGACCGGAATTTAGTGACATCCTGCTGACAGAACTCTGTAGTCAGTGAATAGTGAGTTCATTCTGGAAGGATATGTGAAGTTTTATTTCCCTTGACTATGTTTTTTAGAAGTAATCGTAGAACTAGCTCCTCGGTAGCGGGAAGGCAGCCTGGGAGGCGCGCAGTGGGAGAGGGCATGCGGTTTGCCAGGACGGTCAGAGATTTTGCTGGAATCTCGGAACCTCTCTGCTTCGGTCTGCAACTTCCATGCCATGAGATCATCACATGCCTGTCAAATTGACCAAAAAAAAAGCTCTAAAGTTCCCTCTAAAACATGATGCTTGTTAGATTCAAATATTTCTTATTAATGTCCTATTCTTAGCTAAACCGAAGGAGCACAATTGCCTTTAAGTGTCCCGTCCTGCTTGCTTTGCAGCCTCGACGCCAGTTGCAGTTGGTATATTTTGCTCAAGACTCAGATCTGCCGTGACCCTGCCAAATAGTTTCTTAGTTTCATTTAAGAATAAAAGGGCTGTTTATACGTTACAATCCACAGAGGGTCTGAAATCAGTGTGTCCGAAGATGAATACAAATCATAGACAAAAAGTGTTTTGTTGGAAGTCTCCACAAATATGGAACTGATTACTGCTAGACAGCGCAGATTTCCTCCTGTAAGATGGAACTGATATAATTCCTTCCTGACAGCTAGAAATTATAGTTGAGTTGGGGTTTTTGTGTTTTAAACTTTACCAACTTTCAAAATGAGCAAGAGGGATGGAATCCTGATCCATCTGCAACTGATGGGAATTCTGCCTGTAAGCCAGGGTTTTAGACTAAATATCCATCCCACTGCGCAGTTAGTGCGGAGGTACCGCTAACAATTTCATAGCTGTGGTTTTCTCTAGCGTTTGACTTCATGTGGATTAAAATATCTCTTACAGGTCAGTGACAGAATTCAATTTGCAAATTGACCACAGATCTTTTCTGGGGAGGAACCGATTTCACCATGACACAGAGTAAAACAAAATTCTCCTTTTAAAATATTGCCCTGCCAACCCTTAGCACCCCATCCGGCAGAACTCAACCGTTGTGTAGTACTCGTACGTCACTAAGAGGTCTTCCCAAAGCGCAAGGGTGCGAGCTGGTGAAACAACCCCTTTCCCTTGTAGAAGATCTGTCAGCACCACTGCTCTCTTCACCCGGTTTTCCCTTGTTCCTTCTCATTCACCTTCTCCGTTTCTGCTGCTTGCAGAAATCAGACGGTGCTTGGCTTGCTGATGGCCAGGAGAGCAGGGAAAAGGGAAGGATCGGAGGGGGTGCTCTGCGTTTGCAGCCCTGCTGGCTCTCCGGGCCGGTTGGCGTTCCTGGCGCAGCCGGGCTGGCTGCCTCCCCCAGCAGAACTTTCTCCTCTGCAGGCCAAGTCCTGAACCCGAGGGCAGTGTGTGTCAGGACAGGCCGGTAGCTTCTCACGGGACACATCATTTATTTTGCACCCGGTGTGGCAGTGTTTAAAGAGCAGAGTGTTGTCCACAGTGGAGAACATCAGGATCTTCAATCTCTCCATGTTATGGATAAGAAGGTGTTTCCCGCTGCCTTGGAGGGATGGCCAGTCTTCCACTCCCCTCTCTCCCACGTGAGTTACTTCCCCGCTGTCTGAGGATGGCTTAAGATTTAATTGCTAGGTTTGGGGGACGGAAGATGTCCATAGCCGGGTACAGTGTAATTTGTTAGCAGAAATCAAGGAATGCTTTTCCGTGGGCTGTCAAAGGCTGGCTTCACTCTGGAAAGAAGAATGTTGTTAGCCTAAAATAGAAACAATTTGTGAGTTTTCCTAACAGTCCCGAATGCCGCATTTTTATGCCGTGAGTTTCCTCTTTTTCAATTAAAAGTAATTCTGAGCAATCGCTTAATATCCACTTCACAGTGATAAGTGGGGTGGCATTAGCATTGAAAGGGCTCCATTGAACGGATGGGTG
Organism: Psophia crepitans; assembly: GCA_013399095.1. Lineage (NCBI taxonomy): Eukaryota > Metazoa > Chordata > Aves > Gruiformes > Psophiidae > Psophia > Psophia crepitans. The sequence continues at coordinate 17,251 of VWZZ01007658.1, read as the reverse complement.
TAGCTTTCCTCAACCTGTCTGCAAAGCTAAAGAAATGCAAAGCAGCTTATTGCTCAATTATGCTGACTTTAGCAACTAGGTAGGACAAACTGAAAAAAGAAAAAGGGAATATCTAGTCTCAACCTGAGCATTTAATGGGTCCCAAAATGTGCTGAACTCCTAGACTAAATGGGCTCTTTAGTGTGGTGTCAAACGAGTTGCAAAGCAAGGGAGCTTTCATTGTTTAAACTTGTTTAACTCAAGTTAAGGCTAATGTACATTTATTCACACTGACAAAGTGCTGAATTTACACAACAGGGATAGTAATAATTAGGTCAGATACTTTTTAAATGGCAGTGGGGGGTGGGAATACTTGACTCTCGTGCTTATGAATGGGAATGGTGGCACCGGCACCGGCCGGCCGCAGCCCCTGCCCGCGCTCCGCCCGGCCCCGCTCCCCGCGCCCGGCGGTCCCTGCCCTGGGGGGCTCCTGCCGGGGTCGCAGCTGCTTTTAGCGACCCCGTAACTGTCCGGGGGACCTGGCTCTCCTCTTCCCTGCTGGGAACCGACTGAGATCAATAAATTGCACTAACAAAGATGAAAAGCCGGTCACTAAATCTGCACTGGCTGTCCGAGCTTATGAAGTTGAACTCCTGTTATTTCACGGTGCCCGCTTAAGCCGACCGAGTTCTTAAATATTTATTGTAAATGTTTCCCTAATACCAACATCCCTCCGGTTCAGAGCTGAGATGTCTGTATCTTGCGCCTTTCTCGGAGGTCCTTGGTGCTGGTGGCTGCTAGGACAGCACCCCGGATTAGTTAGTCCATGGAGCTGATCCAGCTCAGCAGGATTTGTTTCTCCAAGAACGTTTTGTGGTGGGTTTTTGGTTTTTTTTTTCTTCTTGGCTTTCCTAATATTTGAACAAGCCCTCATGTTTAATTCGGTGAAACAATCTTACTTGCATTTGCATCGCGGTCAGCAGCGGGCATGCCGCGCCGGCTGGGTCTCTCGAGCTGTAACCATTTACTGCCCACGGAGAGTTAAGCTCCTCATAGCTCCTTTGGTTTGCAGGGTTCCATTCCTCGAGGAATCAGTAAAGGTCCCGACCAGACCCGTCGGACCGGCTGCAGCGGCAAGGTCGGCAGGCAGAGCTGTCCCGTGCTTAAAAACCTCAGGAAAGAGCCGGAGTTTGACCGAATGGGGGAAGGTTTGGTGCCACAGCTACCCGAGAACAAGGACCCGCGCGGGGGTGCGCCCCCGGGCTGTGCGGTCCCCAACGCCGTGAGCGGCCGGAGGTGCGGCTGGGTGGGAGGTCTGGTGCTGGAAAACGCATCTTCCACTCGAAGTCGGAGTTGCTGAGCTGAAAGCGCAGGAGATTGGGTCACTAAACCGTCTCTCTCCCTTAAGACTGTTTTTTGGTTGCTTTCCCCCCACACACCCCTTCGGCTTCGTGCCAAAGCGCCGCCGGGAGCTGCACTGGGGCCCCGCGTCCATGCGGTGGCACCACGCGCCCGGCCCAGGGCAGGGCTGGGC
>VWZZ01007657.1:0-17172 GCA_013399095.1 Psophia crepitans | reverse complement strand
GTTATCCATGAGCCAGTAATGTGCCCCTGTGGCCAAGATGTCCCTTTGTATCCTGGGGTGCATGAAGAAGAGCGTAGCCAGCTGGTTGAGGGAGGTTATCCTCCTCCTCGACTCTGCCCTGGGGAGGCCACATCTGGTGTACTGTGTCCAGTTCTGGGCATCCCAGTACAAGAAAAACAGGCAACTACTGGAGAGAGTCCAGCAGAGCTCTACGAGGATGACTAGGGACCTGGAGCATCTCTCTAATGAGGAAAGGCTGAGAGAACTGGGGCTGTTTAGCTTGGAGAAGAAAAGACTGAGAGGGGATCTCCTCAATGCTTGTAAATATCTAAAGGGTGGGTGCCAAGAGGATGGGCCCAGACTCTTTTCAGTGGTGCCCAGTGACAGGACAAGGGGCAACGGCCACATACTGGAACAAAGAGGAAGTTCCACCTGAACATGAGGAAAAGCTTCTTCATTTTGAGGGTGACGGAGCCCTGGGACAGACTGCCCAGAGAGATTGTGGCGTCTCCTTCTCTGGAGATGTTCAAAACCTGCCTGGACATGATCCTGTGTAATCTGCTCTAGGTGATCCTGCTTTAGCAGGGAGTTTGGACTAGATGATCTCCAGAGGTCCTTTCCAATCTCTACCACTCTGTGATTCTGCGATGTAGCTGTAAACTTTGAAATAAATTTTCAGCCAGAAGATTGCTGAGGACCAAAGTTTCCTAGTCACTTCTAAAGTGTGTGATGTGTGTGATAGGAGAGAAAGCATCAGAAGAACTGCAGGTCTGATATTTCTGAGCAGGAATTACTGGCTTGACATGTACTCGCTTTTGCTAAGCATATTTGCTAAGTTTTGTCTTCATTCTCATATGGAAGAGCAGATATGTTTAAAACCCTAAAGTTACCAGAGGACATAATACACACCCTCCGTTACACTTACAGCACTTACTAAATAAAGTTATAATCTTGTATCTGTGACATCACTGCAGTAAGACTGATACTGACATACCTGAGTGGAGATTGCTCTGGTTGGTGTGTAAGGAAGTGGTGCATTTTGCACAATATTTCTTAGTGAAAATGTGATTCAGAATTCACTTAATTAAAGTGTTCATACGTGTTAGACGCTGTTACTCTGCAAAGGTCCTAACATCAAATGTTTTCATCAGTTTCAAATGACATTCAAAACCCTCTAATCTGCATATATCAGAATAGACAAAACACTAAAAACTTGATTCTGAATAACTACAACAACACTATTTCCTTACACTAGAGTAGCTGCAGTAATTTCAATAGAATTACACCGTCACAAAAACGGAGTAAAAGTTTAATAAGCATGGTCCCTTTTTCTGGAAAGTCTCTTTTGGATTTTACTTTTTAATAGGAGTTCTATCACAATGTAGAGAGGCAATGAAAGAAAGATCCGTACTCTGAATAAGGAATTCTGTAATTAGCAGCAGGGATGGAAATACGCTGATTTTTAAAAAGGTATATTGGTGGATTACAATATGGAAGATGTTTTTGCAGTTCCATGGAAACAAGTGAGAAGCAAATCCACCAGTCTTTTCATGAAAGAAATTAGCATTAATAAGATAAAAAAGTATTAGGGATATGCAAGAATTGTAGGTGATAACTCTGATGGATAATATTTTAATTTGCCTCTGGGCAAATTTAATAGTACAGTTTTACTTTTAAACATTACTTACATGAGAAAAGGAAACTTCTTAGAACTTAAAAGATAATTTTGCCTAGATAGGGATATATGATACATTGGCTGGCTTTGTAACCAATTGGAAGCACAGAAATATTTATTGAAATGCTCTTATGATACTAATTTATGTATCTTTATAAGAACAAAATGCCAGAAAGATGACTGAGATCTGTAAAGATAAGCACACAATGATGTTGAATCACATCTAGATAACAGAGGAAGCCTGAGGTCTTTGTGATGTTGTCATAACCCAAAAGCAATACAGTCTTATTAAAAGATTCCATGTTTTTTTAAAAGTATTACCAATGTTAATTTTATATAATACTATTTTCCTTCAAATGTAAAATTTCATGAACAAAAATTTTTACTTCATATCTGCTTGTTCTCAATAAGTTCATTTTACAGATTTGCTGATAGTTCACTGTACCCTTTTAGAGTTCTCAATAGAACATTTTGCTAGTGTGACAGAATTGTGACTAATGTCTTTATTCTTGGTAAGGTAAAATCAATAGGCACAATAAATGTATACAGTCTTACTCACTTTTAAAACCTCATGTCTTCTGTTCATAATGTTGCCGACTCTCTCCACATCTTACTCATTTTGTATTAGAAATTATATTTAAGATAATCTTATATATTTGTTAAAAACCAAATAAAAAGAAAAATAGTTAAGCTATCATAGATATTTAAACATTAGTGAATTACATATTAAAATTGTAGAACACTTCTGTACCTTTTTTTCCTTCTCTACAGGGAGTTTTTATCAGGAAATTATTTACGTCAGACTCGTTTACATCTATTAAAGATGATAGCACCACCCTTTATGTGGGAAAAATGGAGGATTTGCCCTTTGAATTGCTTACTTCTAGCACTGGTTGTTGGAGTTTTAATTTAGAGGTTTAAACACTAAATTAGGGCAGATGAATCCCAACCTCAGACACTTAAATTCTATCATAGGCACGTAAATCCACTTCTTGATGAGGTTACTTGCCTAACAACCCATGCATCTTAATTTCCTCTTGGAGATTTTTCTGCTTTTTCTTTCCTTGAAACACCTAAGTCAAACAACCTTTGTTATCAGATTTCTTAGAAATTTTTTATTTGCTCCCTACTGCCTTCCACTTAGCTATCCTGATCATTGTTACAGCCTGAAAGACATCTCTTCCTCTCAGGGGCCCTGTGATAACAGCACTCAGATAGGTCTGGAATCTTACTTTGACACATGTTATTACTCTTTGATAGTCTGGAGAATGCCCTTGTACTAAACTAGATGTGCTATTACCCTGATCTAGAGGTATGCCAAAAATTTGTATAAGGTCTCGCTTGTCGTTATAGTGCCAGCACAGTACACTTTTTCTACTAATTGAATTGGATGAGTGTCTTTTCAGTCTTCTAAGCACTGCAACAATCCTTTGTTTATGAAAGCATTACTTTTTTTTTGAGATGTTGCATGTAGTGTTTTACATTTTAAGTGATTTCTTGAACTCCTCGTTCTTTCATTTCTCTCTCAGTGAGAAATGTCTCTGTGTACTACACTTCTCATTTTCATCATATTATATGTAAAGAAACATAACTAGTACAACAAATGTCTAGGATAAATCCATGATACCAGCCATAACAGTAATTAACCACTTTGGGATGACAGTAGGTTAAAATTTGTCATTTAGGAAGACTAGAATTCCACATATAACTAGGGTCCTAAGATCATGGTTATTTCCCATCTTCTGTGCCAGCTTAGTTTCTCTCTCACTCTTATCATACATATCTTGTTCATCATGTTGCCTGGCTGCACAAAAGTGCTTGCTTGTAACCTTTCTCTCATGGGATCTGAAAAATGTCCTCTTTTCACAGAATCACAGAATCACAAGGGTTGGAAGGGACCTCGAAAGATCACCTAGTCCAACCCCCCCAGCCAAGGCAGGGCCACCTAGAGCACATCACTCAGGAACATGTCCAGTCGAGTTTTGAATGTCTCCAGAGAAGGAGACTCCACAGCCTCTCTGGGTAGCCTGTTCCAGTGCTCTGTCACCCTCACAGTGAAAAAGTTTTTCCTCATGTTAACCCGGAACCTCCTATGCTCCAGCTTGAACCCGTTGCCCCTTGTCCTATCGCTTAGTGAGGCCGAGAAGAGCCTGGCTCCATCTTCCTGACCCTCACCCTTAACATATTTATAAACATTGATGAGGTCACCCCTCAGCCTCCTCTTCTTCAAGCTAAAGAGACCCAGCTCCCTCAGCCTTTCCTCATAAGGGAGATGTTCCACTCCGTTGATCATCTTTGTGGCTCTGCGCTGGAATCTCTCTAGCAGTTCCCTATCCTTCTTGAGTTGAGGGGCCCAGAGCTGGACGCAATACTCCAGATGCGGCCTCACCAATGCAGAATAGAGGGGGAGGAGGACCTCCCTCGACCTACTGACCACAGCCCTTCTAATACACCCCAGGATGCCATTGGCCTTCCTGGCCACCAGGGCACATTGCTGGCTCATGGTCATCCCTCCATCCACCAGGACCCTCAGGTCCCTTTCCCCTACACTGCTCTCCAGCAGGTCAGTCCTCAGAACCTGGCCCCACCTGCCACGTAGGCTTCTCTGCTTAATAGTTTGGCCTCAGGATCTCCAAGATAATCTAGGGCTCAGAATAATGTCAGTGCTTAAGCTGCTTTAATGATATAGACCAGGTTGGGTGAGGCTTTGGGCAACCTGGTCTAGTGGAGGGTGTCCCTGCCCATGGTAGGGGGTTGGAACTAGATGATCTTTGAGGTTGCTTCCAGTACAAACCATTCTATGATTCTGTGATTCTAAGATATCAATAGACAGAATTTTGATAATTTTTGAAGCCAAGTAATACAGGTGTTGTTGTAATTAGCTTGTAATTTTGTTCACAAAGGACTGATTTCCTATTTCCATTGTTAAAAACCTGCAAAATTCTGAGCCTTAGTACAGAGCTGCTCTGCTTAAGCACATAGTGCCTGATGTAACTTTTTTATACCTAGCCAGGTGGTAGATTGTCATCCTTCACTGTCAGGCTAAAATGGTTGGCATAAAGAAGTGGTACAGCGTTTTCAATCACAAACTGGGATATGGGGATTAGGACCCAATTTGTTATACTTGAGAGCCCTAAGTGCACTCTGCTATTTACTCAGCCTATAAATATGAACCTGCTGTCTTTCTTGACACAGCACAATAGCTGCTTTAGTTAACTTACAGTCTCCAGAAGACAAAGTGGTCTATATTTGGTTACATTACTTAACTTTCACAGAAAATTTTTCTTCATATTCACTGACTCTGACAACCACTGAGCACCTATGCTCAATGGCATGAACTATTTAGGCCTCAAAGATTTAATAGACTACTGCTTTTCCTGCTACTTTGGTTTAAGGGAGAACTCTGATCATGATCACTTCACTTTTCACCCCACAGGAAAGTAAAAATGACAAATGAAATATATTTAGGTATGATAAATGGAGAAGAAACAAGCTATATGGAAGAAATCAGTGTTCTGAAGCTGTAAATTAAACTTTTTCCATTAATGTAAAAGACCAGACTTTGCTTATCTTCCATATTGACTGAGTGACATGATCTGAAACAGTTTCTATTAGTAGACTCTAGCTTTTGAGATGATACAAGAAAAAAATCAGAAAAATTTTCCATAGCTTTCACCCTCTTCCAGAAGAGCATAATCTTTTCTGCCTCTTTAGTCTGAAGTTTTCTACTCAGCATGGAATATTTTTCCTTGCTTCCTTTCCCAGAGGAATAGGCAAGTCTAAAAGAAGTCCAATTTCCACTGTCTCTTTGCTGTCACAGTTCGGAAATACTTTCCACAGAGAACTGTGGCTGTAAATGGAGAAAGGGTGATATTTCTTTCAAAATGTGGGCTTACTGCTAACGGAGAGAGGAATTTTTAATTAGAAACAGGGTACTAGTAAGGCTCTGATAACAAGTGAATGCCCCAAACATCACAGAATCACTGAATCATAGAGGTTGGAAGGGACCTCGAAAGATCATCTAGTCCAAGATGGTCCAAGGCAGGACCACCTAGAGCACATCACACAGGAAAGTGTCCAGTCGAGTTTTGAATGTCTCCAGAGAAGGAGACTCCACAACCTCTCTGGGCAGCCTGTTCCAGTGCTCTGTCACCCTTACAGTGAAAAAGTTTTTTCTTATACTAACACGGAGCCTCCTATGCTCCAGCTTGGACTCGTTGCCCCTTGTGCTATTGCCTAATGAGACCAAGAAGAGCCTGGCTCCATCTTCCTGACACTCGCACTTAACATATTTATATACATTGATGAGGTCACCCCTCAGCCTCCTCTTCTCCAAGCTAAACATCCATCTTGAACGAGGGAGTGTCAACCAAGGGCAGAACCTGAAGAGGCAGGGTGCTGTCTGGGGAATCCATCCTCACATTCCTGAAACATTTGGACAAAGACCTCTGTGCATGCATGCCTGTGAGGGGCCATTGCTTGGTCAGCTCCAAAGGGAGAGGGGAGTGAGACCACCAAGACCCCCAAAGCCCAGCGAATCATTCCTGTACATTCAGGAACATTCCTGAGCATACACTGAGCATGCTTAGTGGTGACAAAACCACTGAATTTCTATAACATTTCATTTATCTAAAGAAAGCAGCCAGTCTAGTGCTGCAGAGTGCAAGCAGACACTAGAGAATGATAGAATCAGAATCACAGAATCATAGAATGGCTTGGGTTGGAAGGAACCTTAAAGATCACCTTGCCATGGGCAGGAACACCCTCCACGAGACCAGGTTATTTAAACTGGTGTTAAACATCTCAGCAAGGGGAGCGCAGCATTCAAAACTTCTCTGGGCAAGCTGTTCCAGGTTCCTCACCACCCTCACCATAAATATTTTTTGCCTAATATCTAATCTAAATCTACGCTCTTAGTTTAAAGCTATTACCTCTTGTCCTATCACTACATGACCTTGGAATGCCCTCTTCAGCTCTCTTTTAGGCCCCTTTCAGATACTGGAAGGCTGCTATAAGGTCTCCTCAGAGCCTTCTCTTCTCCAGGCTGAACAATCCCCACTCTCTCAGCCTGCGTTCATAGGAGAGCTGCTGCAGCTCTTTGATCATCTTCATGTCCCTCCTCTGGACTCACTCCAACAGCTCCATGTCTTTCTTGTACTAGGGACCTCAGAGCTGGACACAATACTCCATGTGGCATCTCACGAGAGAGGAGTAGAGGGGCAGAACCCGCTGATCACACTTCTTTTGATGCAGCCCATGATATGGTTAGCTTTCTGGACTGCAAGCACACATTGCCAGCTCATGCTGAGCTTCTTATCCACCAGAACACTCAAGTCCTTCTCCTCAGGGCTGCTCTCAATTCATTCTCCACACAGCCCCCAGTCATGCTTGGGATTACCTCAATTCCTGTGCAGGACATGACACTTGTTGAACTTCATGTGGTTTGCACAGGGCCACCTCTCAAGCCTTTCAAGGTCCCTCTGGATGACATCCCTTCCCCCCAGCATTTTGACTGTCCCACACAGCTTGGTGTCATCATCAAACTTCCTTAGGGCACACTCAGAGAATCTACTCCTCAGGAAAATTCTCTCATTCACTCCTCCTCCTACTCTCCTGGATTCTCTAATGTCTGAGAGAGAGTAACTTATGATGCAATCCTAACAATCAATAAGAACAAATTCATTGGAAAACTGGCTTCAATATTTTTGTTCACAAAATTTTTTTCTGTTCCTTTGGAACTCTTTTTTTTTTATAAGACAATTTTTATGTCTTTGGGCTTTAAAATTAAAATTAATTATTCTGAAATTTCTGTCCATGTTATTGCCACATTCATCCAGAAGCAGAAGCGTCTATCAACAAATCTATTAACCCTTCATGGAATGAGTAATCATCTGATCAGTCCTGGTGTAACATCCTTGCTAGCGCAAATTTTGAACAAATGGAGAATGTTTTCCTCAAAGTGCTTTGTTCGTCTCATTAAACCAAATGCAAGCAGCTAGTCTCTGGTTTAGACTCACCACTCCTAAAACACAAATATGAAAGCCAGATTTTCTGATACAACTGGAAGTATAGTGATCAGTAAAGATGGAAATTCAAATTTCTTAAGAAGTTTCTTTTGTATATGCTTTTGTAGCATATGGATATGTCTAGAAAATCTGTATTACAGAAATTCAGGGGACAGAGAGAAGGCTGTATGACTCTGTTTTCTTGATTTCTAAGCATTCAGCTGTTTAGCCTCATATATAAGCAGTCTGCTAATCATTAATTTATCATGAAATACAAGAGGGAAGGTTTATTCCTGTGTTAAGATTTATTCCTTTTTCTGTTCTTGTATTTCAGAGGATTTCAAAATAAATAGTTGTTCTTCAAAGACTGCAGCCAAGTAATTATTTTCTTTTAACAAGCTTATTAGTTTATTGACTTATGTTGAAGTGGGCTTCTCAGTTATTATATTTCATTTGCAGAACATTATTTTTTGAAGAACGATAAGATGATTAGTGTCGTATTAGAGTGTCATCATTCGCAGTGCTATAGTTAAGGGTTTGCCAGCATTTACATTTCATATCCCTTTGGTTCAATGGCTTCTTATAACTTCAAAGAACTTTGCACTGCTGGTACATGAGTCTGTCTTTCAACAATTTAGTATAAAATTGTTTCTCTAAGTATCATTAAGGATAGTGGAACTTGTATAAATTTTTGCTAATTTTTATATAACTAAATATTATATTTTTTATTAAAGACACACTTCAAACAACATTTTAAAGGAATAAAGAATATTTTAAAGGAAAATATCTAATATGCATGTTAAGGATTTGGATACTTCATGTAATAAAGGGCATAACTTGTCTTTTTCTTTGGATATGTCATGGAAAACATGTACCTTGACGTAACTTAAAAATTGCCAACATCATTATGATAAAGACCAGTATATAATTAATGAGGCTTCAGACAAGTTGAAAGCCTTCAAAGCATACCCAAGAATAAGCTACCTTATTTTTGTTAGTGCATCTTATCTGAAATGATGCAGTCTTGGTTCCTGACTAATGTATTTACAGTTTCCTGACTATCTGCAGGGAAGAAGATGATAATTTTCTATATAATATAGCTGACTCTCATTCTCATCAAAAGCAAAGCCACTGATTTTTCAATGCAACTACTCAACCATTTATATTCATACATACGTTCACTGGTATTCACATCAAAGGGATAAGGGCCCACTCTCCTGGATTGGCCTGCAATACTGAAGCAGTAGTTCCCACGCAGCTGAGTCAACTATGACATTCATCACAACTGAGCAACCATCTGCCCGGATATAAAACTGTTTTTACTGTAGACTAAATGATATACAGAAAATGGGCTAGTTTTCAAAACACAGTGTGACTAAATTTTACTTAGTCATAGTAATGTTCTTCTATGGAATTGAACAAGTGTAGCCATACCCTACTACCTGTTGAGGTTGTGCTCCTGAAAAGTGAAGGCTACAGATTTGATAGATAGCAAAGCATTTTTTTTTCCGGTAAGAATTATTGTAGTGAGTGGAATGAATCCAGAAACTTAAGAGATATGCATTATTTAAATGCACAGGTATTGGGTAGGTGATATGGAGCGTGGAGAGGCACAAACAGGACCATCAGGTTTGCTGACTGTTTTTTCAGAGGCTGTTATTTTTATTTTTTTCATAATGGACAGCACGTTCTTTATTTATGGGATTGACTATCTGTTACAAATTTTTCTGTGAGCATCCTTGTTGCCTCTTTGTGAGCAGTGACATTTTCATCATGTTATCCTCTTAGATGAATCAAGGTCAATCAAGGGGAGAGGACATATAAAAGAGGTATTGACAGGGTTAGCAGAGCAGAGCATTAAGCAAGACAGAGAAATGATGAATAGAGGAGTGAACAGTAAAAGCTAACAAACGAGCACTGGAAGTATGACCTCTGCTATGCACTTTGGACACAGAACTAAGGACAATGTAGTTTCGAGGCTATCTCTACTTTCTTATGGTGAGATTAAGGAAGACATAGAGCAATAGCATACCCACTCTTGACTTCGGAGTTAACTAATGATTTAAATGGTAGCAAAGGTGTCTTCTTAGCAAAAGTTGATTTCTTTGTTTTTTTTCTCCAAGGTGGTATGAGTCCTTTATATGTCTCCAAAGTACCCTTAAGGTCTGAATGATGTGTTTCTCCATTTTACTACTTTCAACAGCTCAATAATTTAGTGAGTGCAATCAGCACTTTGGGAGATTAGGACCACAGAGGGTTTAATTCTGCTTTAAAGCAGGATTTAATGAGCTTGCAACTTAACAGAGACTTCTTATTATAGTCAATGCCTACAGATTTGATTGTTGAGTTCCAAGAAAACATAACATGGACAGCTTCCCAGAGTGCTGGTGGACACAGTGAATGAATTCATTCAAGTCTCAGAGGTGACAAATAGCTCCTAGTCCATGTTTTACACTCCAGCTGCAGCACGCTCACCACTTACTTTATTTCAGCAGTGTTATCTAACAGCCAATACATATTGAGCATTCACTAATTTAGTATTGAAAATAAATTCTATAGATGTCTCCAAAGTGAAATTTGATTCTAGGCAGGGGAAAATCTGAGCAAAAGAAATTTAAATCTGGACCTACACTACCTAGAGTTTTTTCTATGGTTGTTGTTTGGTTTAAAGAGCTAGATGAATTTCCATATAATTTAATGACATAATACACTGCAATAATCATTCAAAATTCAAACAGTTTTGCATTTAATGACTCATTGAATATATAGAGCTGTTAATTTCCTAAGCAATAACCCTTTCCAGGATAGACGTACATTAATTGTTCTGTGCCTGATCGGGAATCCAGTGATACAAAGCATGACCAAATGGTTCTGCCCCACAAAATTGTGCAAATTGACCTAATTTTTGTACCTATTTTTCAGGGAAGTATGATCCAAATAGCAACAAAATTGGCATATCTCCGTTCTCTGCATGGGAAGGCTGTCAAGTCCTAATGAACAGGAGTTTGAAAAGTCCTAATCTTTGCCATGCTTGTTATCATTTTTTTGCAGGGTAATATGATGAGCTGAGGTGGTTGAAGGATAGCTGTGCTTCCAAAAGAGATATCTGCTACAGAAAATGTCACTGCAGCTGCTGAGTTATGGTTTGCAGTTTAGATGTGCCTAGGAACAAGCTGTTCCTGAATTTTTCTTCATTGTCCACTCAGCCATTCGTTGTATGAGAGAAGGTTCTGTCACCTCTTGACTCTGCCTAGGCTATTTCATCTCCTTTGTTGCAGTTAAATACTGAAGTTGTCATAGATAAAACACCAGCAACAGCATCCCCACAAACTGTTTCTGGTGATAGAGTCATTATCCCTACCTAAGAAAAAGCTATTAAAGTTTTGGCACATTTTGGATTTTGTAATTTTTCCTTGCACATGGATGTAGTGCCTTTTTATCATGTCCAAACTTCACTCCCATTACACAGTAAGTGTTTTCAAGGTGGGATTAATCTCATGGCCCTACATTAGGCAGAGAAGATCATCTGTACTCCTTCAAAGATATTTTCTTCCTTACCTTGCCCACAGGCATGTATTTAGGAGGAATGCACCCCTAGAGCCTTAAACATTGGGCACAAGGTAGTTTTCCAAGGTTAGGCAGATTTGAATCCATTCCTTCAATTAGTTTCCCTTCCTTTTTTGCTTTCTCTAACATCTGCTTCTGTAGTCAGGCTTAACCAGCTGAAAAATGTAATGTAAGTATCCATGACATTGATAAGTATATACAATAAGTCTTCCATTTTCCATGAAAGGCACTAACAGCTTTTGTAGTCTGGAAGATTAATATTTTCCATGCAGACCACTATAAATGAATAAACATGTATAAACATTGCAATACATTCACCTTTTTAAAATGTGTGCTTTGACTATCCAGTGTAACGGGTACCAAAGTGTAGCTGAAAAAACCATGCCTTTCAGACTCTACTGAAGCAGCATTCAAGTGCTATGCATCCCTGACCAGCTTTTGCCAATCAGATCGTGTGAAGCTACTTACCACAAAGCTTGTGTTTGCCAGCGTCGTAAATGCCAGTCAGGCTCATTCAGTCACTAACTGTAAGAGATTAATTAATATTTGCAGTCGTGGTCATGCTACAGGTATAAAACTGACATCTGCTTTCAGGAAGAGAAGAAACACTTAACAGGTGCAGCTGTAGATACTGTGCAGGCACTAGACAATACTATTTGGAGAAGAGCCATTCTCTGGAAATGGTTGTGACTGGTATACTATGGCACTAATTCAGTCTTTTAAGATCCTGTTTATATGCTATGCCCGACAAATGAGAAGTAGCGCCTGAGAGTTATAAAATGTGTATCACATTTGCATGCCGTTTGATTATTTTGGTTCTGCATTGTAAGAAGATTAATCACCAAGAAATACATCTTACCAGCAATTATTTTTTTTTTTCAGAACTGTTACAGTACATAAGAAAACTAACTTTGAAATGTATTTATTAACATTCTCTTTTCAAAAGGAAATAAATAACCATAATAATTTCAACTGCTTATTTCCCATGAGACTTTGGAAGACAAACAGTAACTAATTTGTTTATTAATGTTATAATGCTTTTGAAAGATAACACAGCCCTACAGAATTTTAAGTCTAAAATCCCTAATTTTCCCAGGTGTAGGGTTGGAAGAATTGAAAAAAAAAAAAAAATCCAAGTAGGTAAGAAATTAATTTAGAATCAGAGAGATCAAAGTTCAAGTCTCAGTTCCACTGACCGCTGAGATATTTAAATTAAATTGAAAGAATCCAACAGAAAATCAGTACTGCTAACCTGTTTTTGCTGGGAGTGTTTGAATGGAAGTTTGCATGTCAAGTAAGTTCTGTAGCCCCTGGGAATATTTGAGGGGATGAGAGGCTCTCTTTACTTTCTATTGAAAAATCTTTGGCTTGTCACGAAGCTGGATAGGAAACCTTTCAGATTTCTCAAAAGTTTCATTTCATTAAAAGTAGTTTATTTCCCAGATTTACACTGTAGATTCCCAATGAGTTCAGTTCAGGATTTGGATTTTACATATCAATGTTCTCCTGTCTCTCATGTTCTACTCCAGGTGCCCTGAAACCATCCTTTTTTTAAAGAAAAAAAGACATTTCTCTTTTCATTGAAGAAAGGAAGAATATGCAGTGAGATATGCTTGTTCACATGAAAACTTTGATAGATCATCACAGGTATTATATAAAAGATTTTTTTCATCAGTTAAATCAATTATATGGGCATAACAGTTCAAAAAACCTTTAAAATTTCTGTTCTGACTTTCCACTGTTTGTTACCTAAACTTTCTCTGTTTGCATTTGATGACAAATCTGTTTCCTTCAATAAGAAGTAATTACCTTACCTCATAAGGAATGTTCCACAGTGCAAACCTGCTATTGCATATGAACGTGGATTTGGTTGGGTATAGTTGCGGGTATTATAAATCGTCTCACATTCATTAAAGCGATGTTCTATCTTGCAAATTGCCATCAAAATGGGGATTTGATTGCTGTTGTGTTACAACTACTTAATGCATATATAAAACAAGTGCCAGTATTAAATACAAATTATACATGTTTCAAGGAAAACAACAAAGTTGCATACTAAATTTGACTGATGACCTATTCCATCAATTTACTACTTTCTCTTTGACAATTAACCAGTGTCAGATATCATAATTACATTATAATTCACTTCTAAAACAGTTTTTCAACTCTGAATGTTTAAGAATGGATTCTAAAATGGACAGATTTATATCACAGGATCAAAAAATCACAGAGTGGTAGAGATTGGAAAGGACCTCTGGAGATCATCTAGTCCAAACTCCCTGCTAAAGCAGGATCACCTAGAGCAGGTTACACAGGATCGTGTCCAGGCAGGTTTTGAATATCTCCAGAGAAGGAGACTCCACATCCTCTCTGGGCAGCCTGTCCCAGGGCTCCGTCACCCTCAAAATGAAGAAGCTTTTCCTCATGTTCAGGTGGAACTTCCTCTTTGTTCCAGTTTGTGGCCGTTGCCCCTTGTCCTGTCACTGGGCACCACTGAAAAGAGTCTGGACCCATCCTCTTGGCACCTACCCTTTAGATATTTATAAGCATTGAGGAGATCCCCTCTCAGTCTTCTCTTCTCCAGGCTAAACAGCCCCAGTTCTCTCAGCCTTTCCTCATTAGAGAGATGCTTCAGGCCCCTAGTCATCCTCGTAGAGCTCTGCTGGACTCTCCAGTAGTTGCCTGTTTTTCTTGTACTGGGATGCCCAGAACTGGACACAGTATGCCACAGTGAAGCCTCATCTGACTTGAGAGGTTTTCAAGACCAGTCTGGATAAAGCCCTAAACTTCCTCATTTGACCTGTAAATTGACCTCTGAGCAGGAGGTTGGACTAGATTAATTTTATTTTTTAAACTAAAATTCTCTATTTTTCTAAGGATTTGTGATTGCCTCACTGAAGATTAAAACACACTTTTTTTCAAGAGGAGAGACACCAGAGGTACTAAAACCTTATCCCACATACAACAGAACCAAGTTTGCCATTTTCATGTGATATACCGTATAAAATGCTGGATAATTTTAAGAGCCTTAGTAAGCAGGGATGGTAAAATCAGAGTTAGAAGCAAACAAACAATATCTCCAAAATAGTTTGAAGATGAATTTGAAGCAGACTTTCAAGTTTTCTTTGTACTATTATGTCAGATCCAGAACTGATCTGACTCAGTTTAAGATATTTCATATCTTGTTTGTTATCTGTCTGCTAAATAAATATTAACAACATCATCATGATAGTTGTATAGTTTCATCTTGATGTTTTTGCCTTTTTTTTGTTTTATTTTGAACTGTTGTATTCAAAGCTTTGAAGGTCTGCTGTGCTTCTTTTCTCATATATTCTCTCTGTGTTGAAATATGGTATTACACAAAATGTCACATTGGGTTGACCCTGGCTGGATATCAGATGCCCACCAAAGCTGCTCTATCACTCCCCCTCCTCATCTGGACAGAGGAGAGAAAATACAATGAAAAGTTCGTGGGTCGAGATAAGGACAGGGAGCGATCGTTCAGTAATTACCATCACTGGCTTAGAAAAAAATAATCCAATTTATTACCAAGAAAACAGAGTAGAGCAATGAGAAATAAACCCAAACCTTAAAACACCTCCTACCACCACTCCTTTCTTCCCAGGCACAACTTTACTCCTAAATTCTCTACCTACTCCCCTCACACGTTGTTTGTGCCTCTCCTTCCTCCTCAGGGGAGGACTCCTCACACTCTGGGCAACCTCCCATGAAGGTCTCCCACACTCTGGGTCCCTTCCATGAAAGACAGTCCTCTACGAACTTCTCCAATGCGAATCCTTCCCATGTGCTACTGTTCTTCAAAAACCACTCCAGTGTGTGTCTCTTCCACAGGGTGCAGACCTTCAGGACCACACTGCTCCAGCATGGGTCCCCCATGGGGTCACAAGTCCTGCCAGCAAACCTGCTCTGGTGTGGCCTCCTCCCTCTGTGGATCCACGTGTCCTGCCAGGAGCCTGCTCCAGTGCAGGCTTTCCATGGGGTCACAGCCTCCTTCAGTTATCTCTACCTCCTCCGGCATGGCATCCTCCGTGGGCTGCAGGTAGAATCTCTATTCCCCATCATCCTTCCTCCGTGAGCTGCGGAGAGACAGCCTGTCTCACCATGGTCTTCACCATAGGCCACAGGGGAATCTCTGCTCTGGTGCCTAGAGCACCTCCTCCCCCTCCTTCTTCACTGACCTTGGTGTCTGCAAAGTTTCTTATGTCTTCTCACTACTCCTTCTGGCTGCAAAAGCTGCCACTAGGGTTTTTTTTGTGTGGGTTTGTTGTTTTGTTTCTTCTGTTCTTAAATATGTTATCACAGAGGCATTACCACTGATAGGCTCAGACTTGGGCAACAGCAGGTCCATCTTGGAGTTGGCTGGCATTGGCTCTATTGGACGTCAGTGAAGCTTCTAGCAGCTTCTCGTAGAAGCCAGACCTGTATCCCTTGCCTCCAAAACCTTGTCACACAAACCCAATACAAATATCTAACTTAATATATTTTTTATTTTTTTTTAGAAATCCAAATCTGTTCAGCATCCACTAGATGTTCTAATTATTTATTACTTTGGTACAGATACTACTTCCGTAATTTAGCTTTGAACTTCTTAAAGCAACAAAAAAACCTCTGGTAAATTAGTGTTACCAGTCAGAGTTCTTTTTTAATGCACAAAGTTTTATTTTGAGACATGCATGGCGTGGAACAATATTCATGCACATTCAATATTCTGTATGGGCAGACAAGTGAACTTGTAGACTGCAGAAAAGAAAAACGTGTTTATAATCAGAACAAGTGTACTGAGGCAGTACATAATTTTCCTATTTTAGAGTGAGAAACATGAATTCCTGCACTTTTTGAACTTTCTAATAGGCAAAATAAATGCATCTGCTCTGACGTACTCTAAGAAAGAGAAGATTGTCTTTTGTCATGAGGGAGCTCCAGGTAACTTTGTAGGATGAGCGATAGTACCCTGCTTTTCTAAAAGCTTTCTTTATGTGGTCACTTGAAAGCAACACAGAAGTACACTACAGTTTCTCATAAACAATATTAAAAGTGAATAGAATAGAATAGAATAGAATAGAATAGAATAGAATAGAATCATTAAGGTTAGAATGTTTAATCTACTTAGAAATTTCAAATTTATTCAACTTTAAGTTGAACTTGTTTGAACTTGTAGAAGACTTCGAAAAAAGTGATTATGGTACGTCATGAATGTGGTGACTAAGCATGTGAAGGCCAGTTAATAATAGTACATCATGCGCAGTTGTTAGACTTACATCTGGATTTCCATTTATACAGATATTGAAGTTGGATACTTTGATTTCTGATAAATAAGTGAGTTGATTACTAAGTGTACTTAGGAGCAATCATAGGAGAAACTTAATGCAAATTATGAGGGGAAAATATTTTCATTCTTATTGTATTAGACCTTGAGTTATTATCAGACACATTTTGTTTTTTGCAAAAAAAAATAATTCTAAAAATTGAAATTCTAAAAAGCTGAATCTTTATATTAGAGATCTAGTTTTTAGCAGACCATCTTTTAAGAAGTTATAAAAAATCTTTAATGGCTCCCAAATAGTTTTAATTTTGATGTTTTGATTGCAGACCTGTCTAGCTGTAAAGGGCTTATTTTTTAGGAAAGATAGAGCCTTTTTTTTCCCTGAAGATTAGTCCATTGTGACTACTTCCATTATAAAAATAAAAAGGAAAATAGGAGAATAGTAACGATAGGATGGACTAGAATAAAAAGACAGAAATTAAGCAAGCTGACAGAATAGAGTTGCAAGAATAGTCACCACCATAGGTCCAGAGTGTCTCATGGGCAAAGGCAGGGGTCCACAGCATCTCATGGGTCCAAATCTCTCGGTGTCTGGTGGTGGGCAAAGGTGCCCGGTGGGCCCTTGTCCTGGCTCTGGCCAG
>VWZZ01007656.1:43367-61822 GCA_013399095.1 Psophia crepitans | reverse complement strand
GTCCCAAGGGACCCTCCCTACCGTAGAAATATGGCTATTTCTTTCACAGTGCAAATGGTTTTTCTTATTCTAGTTTTTAGATCCTATCCGACATATGTTTGTGTGTTGAAGTTTATTATACAACATATTAAATAGGACAAACTTCTTAATTAATTTCTTAAAAGCAGGTTGAAACAGTGCAGGAAAAAAAACCATCAAAAGCAAAGGATTTCATTGCTTGAATCAATATTAAGACTGAAACATCTAAATCATCACCCCAGTTCAATTCCTCCCTCTGAAAAAAGGTGTTGACCATTCAGGAAAACACAAATCTAGATTAAAGTTTGCAGTTCAACAACAACAAAAGTGTACAAAAATTGTCTGTGTGCAGAACAGTATGTACTTACAGGTTTGGCAGCACGAGCATGCCTTTTTAGAAACCTTGTATGGTCTAATGTTACCCTAATTATATCTGAGTTCTTTAGCCTCTATGTATTGCACAAAATTTTATACCAATTCCTATTTTAAATTTTAAATACAAGAGAGATTTCTTTGGTCAAAGAGATTTGTGCAGTGCTGAGAGTTTTTTTATAACAACTGTTTTAAGACTGAGTTCACAAAACCTGAAATGGTCATTTGAGGAAAATAGAGGCATACATTTAAGAGAAAAATAAATGCTCTATTAAAAAAAACCAACCAAACAACTATTGCTTTCAGAAGTGCTGAAAATGAATCCAAATGCTTGTGCTGTTTTTTTTTTTATTATCCTTTGTTTCCTCCAGGAAAGACAGTTATCCTAAATCATTACTGCTGTTTCCTCTAGCTTTATCCTAAAGACACCCTTCTGTGAGGAGAAAAATTTGAAAGACTGTGTGTGAAGATGCATGTAAATACTGAGGTCAGGAAAAGATTTTTCTGTCTCAGTAAGAGCACTTTGAGACGAGTCCCATTAGCAAAGATGGATGAATATACAGGGTTTCTTGTGAGAAGCTTTCCTCTCACACAGATCTTCTGTGATTCATGCATGGCTTTACTGATCTGTTTTTATTCAGTCTGAAGCCTATTCTCATTCTGCAAGTGAGGTAGGTAGGTAAGCTCTGCAGCCCAGGACAGGAGGGCTTGGCAGACACTGTTAATGACATCTTCCAAGTCTGGCTCAGCTTTTGCTCTTTCCCAGACTCTTACTCTGAATATTCCAGCAGAAAAGGGTAATCATATCCAAAGCAATTTTCCCAAAATAAGTAGTTCCATATTACTAAACAACCACTAGAAAAAGACAAGGAATCATTTAGGTGTCAGTAGTTAGAATTATTGAGTGTTTTGGAGATTTAAGCATAGCTTCTGGCCGCTAGAAATTATTATCAGTTCAGATACTGTAGAGAGAAATACTTTGATCCAAAAAATGGAAATATTTGATAGATATGATGTTTTAGGAGACTGTGAGTATAATAGCAAAGCATAGAAATGATTGTCCTTGCTATTGATTCTCCATTTAAAAAGAAAGATTAGAAAGATCTACCAGAAACAAAAATTAACTTCAAAGGTTACTTGTTTGAAATAGATGTCTGATATAGTGTGATATCTTGTGTAGAAAAAAAAAATCTATCTATTCAGAGGAAATAACATGCTGAGTCTATTGAAAATGAACAAAGCCAATCTTAATAAAAGGGAAATGAAAATAATCTAGCTTCTTCACATTAAAAAGCAGAAAGACAGAATCTATACTATTGTTGACTTGGGGATAGTAAAATCAGGGAATGACTGCAAGAAACTATTAAGAGCTACTTTGTTTGAGGATATTTTTGGCCTTGCAAACAATCTTAAAACATCTCTAAATCTAGATTATCAATGTTACAGTCTGAGTGCTCCTGCAGTACTAGAGCCTACCGAGAATTAACTTTAACACAAGTTATTTCCGGGCTGTAGCATAACATAGGGTTTTCACACAGTCTGAGAAGAAAGTAGAAATACAAAAGAATTCTAAACACCCTTGCCTCAAAGTTACCTCAGGAGATCCATTCAGTCTGTCCTATATGAAGGAAGATAAATATACCCGAACTTATATTCTGAAAGTTTTTTGACTACCTCCTTTTTACAAAAATCTGCAATGAAAAAGATTTTATAAACTGCTGAAGAAAAGTTTTCTCCTGTTTATAATTAGATTTGCATGTGGAAACCTTATCTTAATAACTTATCTTCATAATTATACTTTAACAGTCCCCTCTCCAAACCAACCAACCTAAACATAGAGAACAACAACGGACTGACTGTTTTTAGTAAGCTTATTTTCTAGGGCATCTTTTCTCCTCTTCTAGTGTTTTCTTTTCTGGACCTAGTAAAACTCAAGCCTTTGACACAGTCCTTACAGGGCAGTGTACCAAATAGCTTACATTGCTTGTTAGGCTCTTCTTAATTCCCTCTGCTGCCAACCTAGACACAGTATTTTGCCAAAGTTTCAGTATTGGCAAGTAGAGAAAATTAATTATTCCACACTGTAACAGCGATTCTGTTAATACTTTCTAGAAGTCCAGGCACAATTTTTTTCCCATCTTTTCTTCTTATGTTAATCTAACACTTGAGTATATGAGGCAGTGCAGTCTGCACATTCCCCAGTTTCATCTCAGCAGAGTCCCAAATGTCTAACAAGATCCTTAAGAAGATGTGAAGAAGCATAAATAATTAATATGTTTGTGGATAAAAGATCTTTAAAATTTCCAGATACTTTTCTCCTTTGAGTGTGTGTCCACGTGTGGTTTCACAGCATGAGTGATTTTTTTCTTCCTTTTTCTTTTTGCATTTTTTATATTAAGGAGCATTCTTTGTGAAAGATGTTAGAGGTATCACTCAGTAAGTTAGAAATTTATTGCAGTGAGACTGAAGATTGAGCCTATGCAGAAAAAAACAATGACTTAAGCTCAGAAATGTAAAACCACAGAAAAAAAAAAAGTCTGGATTCCATCAGACTTGGATTAGTACCAAGTCAGTTATTTCACCTTAGGTAGAACCTGGGATAAATTGTGACAGAGATCTTATTCATAAAGGAAACCATGTAAGAGGGATTGATTACCACCACGTGAATCTCCTACTTCCTAGCAGAAGAAATAGCCTCCAGAAAAACAGTCTTCACAGACAGACAGAATAATGAACAATTTCCAACTGTGTGGAGTATCAAGTTTAATTCTGTAGAGAAATAAGGTTCCTTGTTAGCAAGAATAGCTTCACAAATCTCTATTAATCCAGTAAGAATAGCAATGAAATGAAATGAGGAGGAAAGAAAGGCAAAGGAAATGGCTGACACAGGAAAAGAATTTCAGGCTATTATCCTAAAGTTAATTCTAGCAACAGAAGGCAGAGGTCTGTGGCAAGCAGCGGGCCATACCAGCTAATAGGTATTAATAAAATCAGTGGTGATCTAGTGATCATCTTCCCCCTAGCAGGTCCAGGGACCAACTATTGCAGTTGGGATTTAAAGGATCTAAATTGGTATTGTGGCCTGTTTTATTGTATGAAGGACAGAACCTCTGGTGGTGTGTTATCATTAACAGAGCGAGGAACTGAATCAACTCTGCAGTTACACAGCACTGTTCCTGAGCCAAATTGACCATTTTCTTTGGCAGCCAAGATCCAACAAAACCTCCACGCTCTGTAACAGCTGTTGTAATTGTAAGAAACTGCACTCGCTCCATTTATTGTCTTGTCAGAAAGATACAGACAACTAACTAGTATATTATGGAGTTGTCTCTTCAGTGCAGAGCAGACAATAAAATCAAACAGAAACATGCATATAATTGATCTCACTACCGTATTTATAGTTAACCACTATCTTGGATCTTACTTTTCAGTGGTTAAGAAGAGAAGGATCTCATACCCAGAAAACTCTAGTCGTCTTGGGCCTTTCTCCAGCCTTTTACTGCCCTGTGGTGATTTTAATTATCCATGTCATTATGAAAGCAGTAAAGGCCAGGCACAAAAAGGCACATGTACTACATCTGCAAAAGGCGCGACACTTTCCGCTTACTCTTCCTGCTATTCTGGGAGTCTGGATTTGGTACTGAGTTTTCAGCCCTGAGCAACACGGTGTGGTAGTGTATAACAACACAAGCAGACCCTTTCTAGGGGAAAAGTATGAAAGCTGGAAACATATCTGATGGGATCCACTTGTTTCTGGTTTCTGTTCAACAGTTAGAGTTAGAGGCCAGAGTGCAAACCTGGCTCTATGTTATATAGCAGAAGGTTATTTTTTGACATGAACCTGTATCAGCCAAACAGCATTTTGCCTAGAAATCTGCTTCCCTCGAGGTCTCAAGAAATAAGGGGAACTGTATCTTGTCTGTGTAGAGGAAGAGGAACTCTAACAGAATCTAAAGACAGCCCTCTTGCCGGAGCCAACCCTGGAAAAGGAGAGTGAGCTTTTACAACTCAGAAAGACATAGCAGGACCCAATGA
This sequence comes from Psophia crepitans, assembly GCA_013399095.1. NCBI lineage: Eukaryota > Metazoa > Chordata > Aves > Gruiformes > Psophiidae > Psophia > Psophia crepitans. The sequence continues at coordinate 57,397 of VWZZ01007656.1, read as the reverse complement.
CTTTAATAGTGTCTTATACTGGAGGGGTGAGCTTTTGATAACAGAACCAAGAAGAAGGAAAGATTTTCCTTTAGACTTCCTGCCTTTGATTTTTCTAAGGGAGTCACCATCACTGCAACTGGGGTTGGCGCTGAGGTCATTGACAGTGGTCCCCAAGTGCAGAAATCCTCACAACTCACTGGCTGCTGCAGACCATACTGTTCTCCAATGAATTGTCTGATGTCTCCTTTCTAGCAAGGTACTTGTTGCTTTTTATTTATTTTGATCTTCTGAATATCAGATGCATTTTGAATTATCATAGAATCACAGAATGGTTTGGGTTGGAAGGGACCTTAAAGATCATCTAGTTCCAACCCCCCTGCCATGGGCAGGGACACCCTCCACTAGGCCAGGTTGCCCAAAGCCCCATCCAACCTGACCTTGAACAGCTTCTCTGGGCAACCTGTTTCAGTGCCTCACCACCCAGACAGGGAAGAATTTCTGCATTATATCTAGTCTAAATCTATGTTTCTTCAGCTGAAAATCATTACCCTTTGTCCTATCACTCCACACCCTTCTAAAGAGTCTCTCTTCAGATTTCTTGTAGACTCCATTTAGGTACTGGAAGGCTGCAATAAGGTCTCCCAGGAGCCTTCTCTTCTCCAGGGTGAACAAGCCCAACTCTCTCAGCTTGTCTTCATAGGAGAGACGCTCCAGACCTCTGATCATCTTTGTGGCCCTCCTCTGGACTTGCTCCCACAGCACCATGTCCTTCTTATGTTGGGGACACCAGAGCTGAATGGACTACTCCAGGTGGGTTCTCACAAGAGCAGAGTAGAGGGGAAGAATCACCTCCCTCGACCTACTGGTCATGCTTCTTTTGATGCAGTCAGGGATACCGTTGGCTTTCCAGGCTGCAGGCGTGCATTGCTGGCTCACGTTGAGCGTCTCGCCAACCAAAATCCCTAAGTTCTTCTTGGGGCTGCTTTCAATCCATTCTCTGCCCAGCCTGCAAGACATTGCACTTGGCCTTGTTGAACTTCATGAGATTTGCCGGGCCCAACTCTCAAGCCTGTCAAAGTCCCTCTGGGTGGCATCCCTTCCCTCCAATGTGTTGACTGCACCACACAGCTTGGCGTCATCAGCAAACTTGCTGAGGGTGCACTCAATCCCACTTCCCATGTTGCTGACAAAGATGTTAAACAGTGCCAGCCCCAATATCAACACCTGAGGAACACAACTCATTACTGGTCTCCATTTGGACATCCAGCCATTGCACACTCTTTGAGTGTGACCATCCAGCCAATTCCTTAGCCACTGAGTGGTCCATCTGTCATATCAATCTCTCTCAAATTTAGAGACAAGGATGTCATGTGGGACAGCATCAAATGCTTTGCACAAGTCCAGGTAGATGGCATCAGTTGCTCTTCCCTTATCTATCAATGCTGTAATCCCGCCGTAGGTGGCCACCATATTTGTCAGCCATGATTTACCCTTAGTGAAGCCATGTTGGCTGTCACCAACCACCTCCTTATATTCCATCTTGGTTTTTTGAACCAGTTACTCCTTTTAGACTGTCATTTTCTGCAAATGTTACAAACATATTCTTGAATCTTTCTTTGAAGCCATTAATGAAAATATCAATTAAAACTTGGCCCAAGCCAGATTCCTGCAGGTATCCATCTGAAATACCTTTTAAGCTCATCAGTGAACCATTACTATCTACTCTAAGAGTATACCTGGAGTTGGGAATTTGGATTGTGGCCATGTTTCTAACCTAATCTTTCTAATGTTAACAAATGTCACGTGGGCGAGTGCCAGCAAGCTTACTGTGGTCAAGATATATCACTAGCATTGCTTCATCCTTATCTTCTAGGCCATATATATTTTCAAAAAGGAATTGCAATAATCAGAAACAGTGTATGTTCTGTACTGTTGTTGTCATTCAGTTGTTTATAAATTGATTACTCAATGATTTGAGAAGGGAAGTTGAAGCAATAAATCTATAATTCATCATCTACGCTTTTTTTCCCTTTATACAGTTACCTTTGGGAGAGTAAAATTCCTGAAATATCACACCCTAACCCTTTATTCAGTAATAATTTTGCAATGGTCTCGATTACTTATCAGGTACTCCAGGGCGAATTTTATCATTCTCTACACGTTTGAACTTCTCTAACTTACCCTATCCAAAGCCACCCGCCATGGATTTTGTAGTACTGTGCCCTACATACTGTTTTCCAATAAATAATTAGGTACTTAGTCCCACATTGCTGTCATCCTTTGGTTGCTGCTGTTGCCTGATCAAAAATTTCATCTACAGCTTCTCTTTGATAAAGATATTTCTTTTGTTCTTTCTCCTTTTATCTTCACCCAGAGAAATGCAACAAATTTGCCTCTCACCTCTTTCTCAACTTCAGAGTGACTTCAAAGCATTCTTGATCTACAGTGTAATATTGGTTTCCTTTTTTCCTGTTCGTGTTTCCTGAATAAACTATTTCTATTTTACCAGTCTTCCAATTCTACTGATTTGTTTCACCAACTTTTTGTGATGTTGAATAGCCAAGTTTTTTGGTTGTAAAGCAAGATATCAGATCTCTTCCTGTGCTGTTTTGAGTTGATGTGTAAGTTATGCATTCAAACTGACTCTTCTTGGTTTAAAGACAGCAGAAGAAAACACCTTTATTTACTTTATTTATTTATTTAGAAGATCAGTGTTGTGGAGCAAGTCATCTTGCCTCCATGAAGCTGCATGATTGCAGATATGGCAATGCAGTTGTAGGAAACTTGGCAAGACCAGGATACCTTTCTTGAAGGTTACACTAAGAAGGCATCCTTCTTCTCACAGGTGATATTTCAGACTATCTTCTAGCAGGGTCATTATGAATCCTGCTATTGTTGCCTTTAGATAACGATTTTAATCTCAGCTTTAGAGAAATCTCATTATTAGGTGTTCTTTGATTTTGCAGACTACAACGATATGATAATTTTGGGGCAATGGAAAGAGGAGATTATGGGGCAAATTCTTGTACATCTGATAGTTTCACCATAATACTCCCGGGCCAACTGATCTCTGTGATCTTGTTTACTCATTTCTGCCCACTTAGTGAGTCCTATCATTCTTCTCAGTTCAGTCTAGCTTCCTGAGAGAATCCTAGTGCAAACATTTAAACGTCCAGTGTGTCCTACTTGAATTGCTTCTGTTGGTTAGTCCACCAAAATCTGATGAAGTCAACATGAGTTTCCCTGAGCATGGTGTTCGTGGTGTTCATTCAGTCAGTAACAATGCTGGAAATACTTTTATTATATTTGAAATCCTGTTACAGTCAAAAGGGAATATGCCATACATACGAAGCCACAGATTCACTGATAATGAAATCTTAACAGTCTAATCACAATGTATCTGTTATTTCTCATTAGGCCAGTTAACAGCACTACTAACATGTATAGTCCAAATTAATACAGAAAAGTCTCATTACGACTAATATCCCTAAAACAGTTACACAAGAAAGTAATCTTTTCTTGGGTACTGCACTTACCCTTGCAATGTCCTAGTGGGCACTAATATCAATAGTGACCACCTTCCTCAAAGAGAGAGACCATGGGTGACACAGCGAGCAGTTGTCATCCCAATTTCTTCACCATGGGACACAGAATCATAGAATGGTTTGGGTTGGAAGGGACCGTAAAAGATCATCTGGTTCCAACCCCCCTGCCACAGGCAGGGATGCCACCCACTATATCAGACTGGCCCACTTCTCAAGCCTGTCCAGGCCCCTTTGAATGGCATCCCTTCCTTTTTTTGTATCAACAGCCCCACTCAGCTTGGTGTCACCTGCAAACTTGCTGAGTGTGCACTCAATGCCATCATCTATGTCATTGATAAAGATATTGAAAAGCACCAGTCCCAAGACAGACCCCTGAGGGACACCACTTGTCACTGGCCTCCAACTGGACATAGAACCATTGACCACCACTCTCTGGGTGCAGCCATTGAGCCGATTCCTTATCTATCAAAAGGTCCACACTTCACATCTTTCTAATTTAGAGATCAGAATGTCATGTAGAACTGTGTCAAAAACCTTACAGAAGCCCAAGTAGATGGCATTGGTCAGTCTTCCCTTGATGACTGATGCAGTCACTCCATCATAGAAGGCCACCAGATTGGTCAGGCATGATTTACCCTTGGTGAAGCCGTGCTGGCTGTCATGGATCACCTCCTTGTCTTGTATGTGCCTTAACACTGCCTCCAGGAGGATCCGTTCCATGACTTGCCAGGCAATGTTTATAGGTGGGAACCCTTCCTCCTTGACCTCAAAGTCGACTAGGAGCTATTTTTATATATTGTCTTGTCACAGTGTCCCTCCTTCTGACTGCTTCCCAGGAAAAGTTAGCTAGCCACATGTTACACTTTCCCCAGCGCAGCTGTCCCAGAGGGACAGTTTGTCCCCCACTGACTACATGTACCCTGCAGTGGCTACTCTTCCCACAGCCCCAGGCATCTCCAAAGTGAAGCCAATGAAGGGAAGCAACAGGCACATGGCCACCAGGCAATTGCTGCCACAGCTAAATCCACCTCCTGCCATGGCAGGTAAACCCTGGGCTGCCAGCTGTGAACAAAGCTTTTACTTACTCGTAGAGATAAAAGCTTGTTTACTGGGCTTGTTATTATTCCTCATGGTTTACCAGTAGAGATTCTGATCAGAGCACTACGCAACGACTACTTCAGCACATCAGGGAAGAGTTTGCTTCAGCCTGGATGCCACATCTAATATGTTCTCTCTTTAAAGTATTTTCGATGCTTTCATTGGGTTTTGCTGTTTGTAATGATGGATCCCAGCCTGCTGTCCTTACCTAATGCCCAAGCCAAACCTTAGAGATACAATGAAATCTGAACTGATGGTGAATGTAATGAAAGGCACATTTGTAAGATGCTTGTAAAATCAGGATCAAAGTTCTCTAAGCAGCTGATGACTTCAAATTTAAGGGTATAAACTTACTGTAATGTAAAGATGATACAATGATTGTCTGAAGTCTTTAATCCAATATCATGAATCAGTGAGTACCCTTAACCCTCTCACTAAAATAGTGAGTGCTAAGGATGCTAAACATTTACTGTATCAGGTCTTTAATCATTCATTTTTGTGATTTCACAGGCTGTGAGGTTTTTTTGTGAGAGGTTTTATTGCTTCTTTTAATTTTTATAAAGTATGAATTTGAAAATTTTATTTGTAACTGAAAGTGAAGAGTCAAAGTATGTGCACAACTCAACTGAAACTCGAAATATGATTTATAGATCCCTAACTTCCGAAGGTTTGGCACCTGAATATAGGTATCACAGGTGAAACCCTGTTTCTAAATGTCCAAGCCTGCAACTGTGATGCTAGTACTACACTTGTTTCAAGCATATTATATATAAGGGCATTATGCCATCATTATGGAAACCTGGATTCCAATTTGAAATTTCCAATTTTGAAATTCTCTGTACTGTAGATAGCAATTTTAAGAACAGCTTTGACCTCTCAAATTCTTCTAACATATGTCATGCCCTAAATCTAGATGAAGTGATATAATTTTTAGGCCTAAATGCAACACAGCATAAAAACATTTCAGTGGCAATCACTAGTGCCAGAGTAGGAAAAGAAAAACTAGCATGCCTCAAACAGATGGAGATATCCATCAAATGGTTTAAATATTTATACTGAAATACATGTAAAATCCATACATATTTTAGAAAACAGTAGTTAGGCAATGTAGTTTCATTTAAGAGCTGTGTAAGGCAAAGGTTCAGTTTTATGATTACTTTTTAAATAATGAGTTGTTTTCATATCATGCTGCTTTTCTAGGTTGCATGCTCTTAAAATAAACCTTAAAATTGAATTAAATAATCTCATTCACTTCAAGCTGATTCTTTTCGGGTCTTACTTTCAAGTTTTACTCGAGTAAATAACACTTAAGCTTATGTATAACTGTCTGCAAGTTCATGGATTGATAAATCTGTCTGTGAATCCTAGCCTACCCTCTGCCAAAGGCTCACATCCCTCCTTCTCTACAGCAAAAGCAATGTTAAAAAAATAATAGAATCATCGAATCATTGAGTGTTTTGGGCTGGAAGGGACCTTAAAGATCATCTATTTCCAAGCCCCCTGCCATGGGCAGGGACACCCTCCACTAGACCAGGTTGCTCATCCAACCTGGCCTTGGACACTTCCATCTTAGGGAGAATCAAAAACCCACATATAATCCATACTTTAGATACAATATCAAAAACCCATCACTTCCCAGGTGTGCTTCTGATTGCCTTGAAGTGTTCTGTGTTTGGTTTTTTATATTTTTTTTTCTTATTCTGCACTCTGTGCACATAGGATGGTTTGCCACCTCCTTTCCTCTCTTAACCACATGGGAAAGCAGAAGGAAGTCCAGAGAGGTCCTGGACCCTGAGTGAAATCAGAGTAGATTTGACACAAGCTCACATGTGGATTTCCCACTGAATGTCATTGGAACAACTCCTTTTAAAAATGCTGCAAGAAAATACCACCATGGTGTGCTGGTTTTGCCCAGGATAGAATTAATTTTCTTTGTAGTACTTAGTATGGTGCTAGTTTTGGATATGTGCTGAAAACAGCATTGATAATACTGGGATAACCATGACACACAGCTACAGGACTTGCCCAAAGGCTTATGTTCACCTGAGTTGGAAGCAGTTTGAGCTCACACTTCTCAAGACAATTTCTTCTGGTTCTGGAGAGCTCTGAATGGCCAGGCTGCTTCTCAATTGCAGCTGTGCTACTACTGGAGAAAGCGTATGAAAGATTTTTCAAGATTCATGGCATCCAGGAAGAATAATGGTCATGAGAGCCTGCCCCTGTAATCTAGTAATAAAGCAACTTGCTTTTGCAATTTGTATTAAGTAGTTCCTGAATAAAAATTAAGTAAATTAGGGAACGCTCCTAAGATACATGAGATATCTGGTTTGAATCCTGAGTGGCTCAGGAGGGGGAGTGTTCTGATTCTAACAGTGGTATGAAGGGCAGGTAGAGGTAATCAGGCCTTTTTTGGATGCTCTTGAAGAAAAAATTGATAATACTGTTCAGTTATGTTTTCCAGGTTAGGAGCTGTAACACTACTGTGGTTAAATTATACCCTAAGATTTAAGTATTAGATGTTGCAAGTCCTAGCTTGCAAGAATTTGGAAGTTTTTTGCAAATGCTGCTTATTTGCTTATTTATTTTTAATATTTGCTTATACCAAATATTACCAAACAGCTCTGTGTTTATGCATAAATTCTCTTATTACAGAAAAATGGCACAATACCTTAGTGCTTCTGAACATATGTGTATTTTACACATGTGCATGCATATGATATATATGTTCATATATGTGTATATGTATACCAGTTAGAGAAACATCGTGATGTAACTATTTAGAAGAGTGGAAAATCAGGCCAGCTTTAGACTGTAAAAATAAAATTTACTTAATTTATTCATTAGTAACACGCTTGTTAATAGATTTTAATATTAATCATCACCAATACCTATGCAAAACTCTTTCTCTTTTGAGAGCCATATTCTAAATTAGCTGTAAGTATATAATACCATGGAGCAGATGCCATATAGTTAGTACTGATGGGTACAGTCCTAAGTCACCCTTAGTTGCAGTGGTCCCACTGATCAGGCTTGAGAGTTAGCAGACAGAAGTCAGATCTGAAGTGAGCTTGCCTTCCTTCAGTTCCTCCAGCTCTCCTCTCTTGTGCTTTACGTGTTTACGCTCATGTCCTCCCATCAAACAAGGAAGGGAGTCCTCCTTTACTCCCATACTGCTTATCTTCTTTTTCTCTTGTCAGTCATCCTTGTGTATTTGGAATGACGTCCATTGTGCTTATCTTGTTATGTGTCTGGCAGCTTTAGTTGTCCAGATGCCTTTTATGTGCAACTAGACCTGGCTTTGTTTGCCTCTGATGATTATGTTACTCACACATTCAAGTAAAATTGTGTCTGGCTGTGCCATCACCGTGATAAATACATACTACTTTTAATTATAGCATTTAATAGTTTAATAGTTATAGCATAGCTAATGTTAATTATCTCCTGACTGGTCCATTTATAATTTATCAGTGTCACATGCCTCTGCATTGGCTACAATTTCCTTATTTTTCTTGAGGTAATTATTTTTTATTTTTTATTTTTTTTAATCTACTATTAAAAAATATGGCACAAATCTTTCAGAATGAGAGAGCTCTTATGGAGGGAGACCTCTTCTTTCAGACTGTCTGCAGAGATGACTCAGCCTCTTTTACTCAGTAAGCTGGTCATGGCAAAACAGCTTTGCTTTTGCTGTCATTAGTTACCGTGTGACACCCAAAGACAAAGACGCCACTTCCCATCTACCAAGTGATTATATCACTGTCTGTATGGAAGGAAGTATTAAGTTCCCACCCGTTGGATATTAATACCTCTAATGCTGAAGTGGTTTACTCCTTTCTTTAATCAAACAGCCAAGAGAAACATAATTATATAGTACAAGTCTGAGTGGCAAATTAATCAAACCTCTTTAAAGTTCCTGTTTTGCAGCTGGAATGTTGCCTGCTCCAGCTTAAAAGCATTTTGCCAAGTACTTGAGGTGCTCAAACCAGGAAGGATGTGCATTTTCTTGGCAAATGTCCTCTGGATCTGCTTCAGCTATCCTTCTCTTACCTGTCACTCCAGAGTAACAGTGCTTTGATAGTTCTCAAAGTATGTATTTTGGTACCAGAGAAGAAGAAAAGCAGTCAGTTATTTCTGGGTCCAGATATATTTTTTATTTATGTGTTCTGAGTTGTTAAACTGTAGTGAATAGTGAAGCTTATCCTAAGCAAGGACTTTGTAAGAACTGAGAAGTAAATCAAAGTTTGCTTCAGTTTTATAAATGAAACTGAACTCAGCAAAAGTTTATAAACTCAGCAAAAACCAGGAAAGAAATCCATTTTGTAAATATTACCCATTGTTGAAGTGCAGCTTTCTCACACCCCTGTGATCATAGCACACAGACTGCCTAAAGAACAAGTTGTTGCAGAGCTGTTGATCATACGTACGTTTTGATAATCCTAAAGCATGTATTTGGACTTTACCTAGCTTCCTTCAACAGAATTTCTACCTCTAGAAAGAAGGGTGACTCTGAGGAGACTCTTTTAAACACCAGCCCTGAGTGACACTTTTACGAAAACAAACCAAGTGAATGTCAGCAAAGTAATTCAGTCTGGGAACAACCCATCACTTGGTTCTTCCTTGTCCTACCTCCTGTGTTAAGGTGGGGAAGTAAGTGTTTCTGCCCTGGAGAAGAGAACTGGCCTGCACTGAGGTTATAATGGCCAAAGTTTTAAATTCTCTATGCTTAAAAGCTGGCTTGGACATTTACCCACTGCTGCCTGCAGAGTGAGACAGCAAGTGTGTACTGTCCCTCTTCCTCTGCCCCTCATTACATTCAGTGTTCACGCTAAAAGAGAGAATCTACTGACTACAAAACTTTTCAGAAGTCTTGTTACAATCAACCCCTTCTGCATTTTGGTATTGATCTTTTATTTGGTTTGTCTGTCTGTATGCAGGGACAGAGAGAAGAAATTAATAGCAAATCCAATGTAAATTAAAATGAATTTGAATAAAATAAATGTTATTCCTGCTTTCACTATACTGTAAGAAATTAATATAAATTGATAATTTGAAATCTGTTACATAAAACTGCTTCTTTAGTCAGGCATTACACAGCTACCTCAGGCTTTTTTCCTGCTTTTGGCTCTCTCCATGCAGGAAAAAAAAAATGCATGGAAAGGATTCATTAGTCATTATTTTATTAAAAACATATATCATTTAGCAGGGAGCAGCAACTTGCAAAGGCTAACACCAAAGTACTGAAAGATCAGAGTGATTAGAAGCCTAATACTATTAAAATGAAAATTTGGATGAAAAAAACCCTTAACATTCATCTATAAAACAAGATTTGGACAATATAATTTCTATTAGTCTCAAGCAAAAAGTTTCTTGAAGTATTTCAGATAAATGAGCTTCATACAAATGCATGAGGTCAGATTGAACTCCACAGGTATCCTATTGCATTACAAATCTCGTATCTCATGCTGGGTTGGCAAGAAGAGATGGGACATGGACAACATATATTAACATTTTCCAGAAAAGCAGAATTTCCCCAGGTTATTTCAAGAAGAAAAAAGTCAACAAGAAGTGACATCTATAAAGTTCCCAAATAACCAGATAGTCCATAGTTACTCACCATAGAGCCTGGAGGTGAGGGGAGGAGGGGGCCCAAATGGAAGTGTCACCTGCACATAAATATTCCCAACTGTTTGGAGACAGGGTGTTTTCTTAGTTTTGGCAATAGATAGATAGGAAGGGAAGGGAAGGAAAGGAAAGCCTAGCAACCCTCCCAGATCAAATGACATCCATTCTATCCAATTTAAATCCCTCTCAATTCTGTAAAAAAACAGTGATAACAGAAACAATGTTTTACTTCCAGTAATACACACACTGGGGCATTGGTATCTGTTCTCACTGTACCTTTGATAATCAAACCTCAGACATGAGTTTTTCACAGATGATCAGCACACACACACAGCCAGTCACACACTATGAGGGATCTTTTGAACTGGTTACAAAACACAAATATCTCACGACCTCCATGTGTTAATAAAAACATTTTCCATTCATGTGGTAGTGAGAATCTAATGATCAACACAGACTATCTGGAAACTCATGGAAACACAACAGTTACTGAAAGAATTCAAAGAGTATAGCATTCTAGAAAGTGGTCAGAAACAGTCAAAGAGAAAAACATGTACATGTAATTATTTCAAAAGAATGCTGATCCTTTAGAAAGTGGCCCACTGGAAGAAATCCAGAAATTTTACTTTCTGCTGCAGTAGCAACAAAGCCTAAAGCAACCAAGATATGAACTGAAATCAATTCCTATCACTCGTGTCCAGCTTCACCATAAATTGGCATTATGTACTACAGAAAATGACTTGCATGAGAGAGTATCTGTGGTCATTAAGAGAAAGCAGAACTCAGAAAGCAGAGCTTACTTCTTCCAAATATTTGTCTACTTTTTTACAGCCCAGGAAATTCTGAAGTGTTCCTGGAACAAAACATTTATAAATAATTTTATGCTTTAAGTGGCGAATGGCAGAAAGAAAAATGTTTATATTATACCAGGGCCCAGAAGTGGTAATCATCCCTGCTTCTAAGATATCAAACACAGGAAGAAAACCAGGTTCCCCTCTGCAACCATGTGAACTATGGAGCCTTCCTTCCACAGAGCTCAGGGGACCTATACCTATCTTACCAGCAAGAAACAATGTTAAAAACTGTGAGATTTAGCAAAACTTAAGGATCTCTTTTTAGATGGGTTGTGCCATATTCTACTGTCGTAGATACAGTAAAACACAGGGGAAGATGTGAGAAGAGTTCTGTAAAGAAAACATGTGCCTTATCCTTTCCTCATTTTGTGATCCCCTTTTAGGACATCTCAATGGGAAACGGCAATATGGACCCAGTATACTCTCTCTGCTAGCCTGCTTCTCTGCACACTTATTTCAGCAAGACTGCTGTGCTTCACAGACTCGCAGCAGTTCTACAACAAAGAAAACAAGTCACATTAAACTTTGCTCTTTAACCTCCTTTTTTTTTTCCTGCTCAACTGTAACATACAGTGTTTGGCAAAAATAATTTTGCCCAGAGTGAAAACTGATGGAACAGGACAACAAACCTTTTGTGCAGCGCTTGCAAATCTGGCACAACGCCTAGCTTTGCTTTCTGAACTACATTTGTCACTGCAAAGACATATTATACTACTGAGGTGAAACAAAACGAGCTCTCCGTATCACCTTTTGCAATCTCTTTGAAATAAACACAAAGCCTTCTTCCACAAGAATTAGATCAATTGTTTTAGTCAGGCAGCACAATGTAATATTCATGTAATGAAAACTATCTTAGTCTACTCATCAAAAATATAACTACAGCAGGGAAATAGACTTTTCATTATTTGCATAACACCAAAGACATTAATTTGTGTCTTTCATTCGTCTATTATACTCTACTAATGAATAAACGACTAAATTGGATACCTCATTCTCTAATTACAGTTAAAAAAAGAGGAAGTCATCACTCAGAGATGCTACCAGAATTAACCTTCTTCTGTGGTGAATTTAAACATATGCAGTACAAATAATTTTACTTGAAGCAGCTGGACAGCTCAGAAACATTCATTCTGTTTACCAGAAAATCTTAGAGTTACAAATATGCAAATGTACATATTTATCTCAGTTCCTGCTGCAGTTGAATTGGGAACTTGTAGGTCTCTCGCATTTTACTATTACATTTATTTTCTGTTTCTTTAATCAACAGCAAAGGGTAACAAATACACTGACCTCACAGAAAAAGAAAAGCCTTTAACTTAAAAGAGAAATTTATTTTTAAATTAAAAAAAACCCCCAAACCTATTTGGCCTGAAGTATTAGTAAAATAATGGAAGAAAAAGTAGTTTGGATTTTTTCTAGAGATATCATGTTTCAAATTGTATTCCAGCCCCTACACTGTTCACCTTGTTCTTAGTCTAGCTCATTACATAGTAAAGATCCTGGGCCTCATGGTTTGGACTTATATTCAAAGCAAAAGCTCTAATGGCTCAAATTTTGAATAAAATGAGGGACTAGCCGTCTTCTCTGTCAAACTAGTTTAAGAAGAGGAATTTATTAGGACCAAGTATGATCACAGGAAGGCTCATGGCAAGCACTCAGTTAAATCACTCGCATTATAAAAGGTGCCTGGGAGGAGGGAGCAAGGCTGAGGCTCGCTCCCCAAGTAAACACTTTAGTAAGTAAGCTAGAGTAGTGTAGGGTTTTAGTTTTCCCAAACATGAACTTCTCATTTCTCTCTGGCTTGATGAGTGAGATTCCTCACTGCAGAACAGCTCAGCTTTAGCGGGAACGGAGGAATTCCCCAGTGCAGGTTGCTGGCCACACACCTGCTTGACCAGCAAAAAACCGGGAGGAGGAGGAGGCATGCTGCTGAGACGAAATGAGAGAGCAGAGAGGGGGATGACAGTGAGACCAATTCTGTTAACTCAGTACTGACACATGCTAACTTCAAGTTCTCACAGAATTGTTGTGCAGTATTTCAAAATGGTTTCAAAGGGCTTGAGTTTTTTTCATCTGCTCAGCTATGATTTTGACATTCTTACGCTAGGAAATTTCTCGAAATACAGTTTCCCAAGTAACAGATATTCCTTGGGTTTTTTTCAAGTGATCTGTTTTATTTTATTTGGTTGCTTTTCCATTTTGACATAATTTTTATCTGTTTGTTTTTAACTGCCGATGTGTAAGTAGACTTCTTATTGTTTCATGTAAAGCATTTGATCATATACTTAACAAATTTAACCTACTTGGCAATGTATCTTTCTTTATCCACTACTGTATCTTTCAGATTCAAAGATGAACAATGAATGGAGTTTTAATCCCTCAGAAATCAATTGGTTTATCATCAGGCATCATGCATTTGAGACTGATGCGGCATCCTAAAGCAAGAAAGCTTCTTAACATTTCATTCTTTTCCTATTAGTAAGTATTTTGAATTTTGTCCTATTTTCTCTTTACCATAACCTCCATATTGCATATACTGAGGGACATATTTCAGGTTGGAATATGGACTGGCATCAAGTTAGTAGAAAAGAGTTATAGTTTCAGTGGACTTGGGATTTCTCCAAGTGAATACAAAGATAGATGCTGACACATAGAAACCTAATATTTGCCTGCATATCTTGCAGTTTAGATCTTTATTCTAGCAAAAATGAGCTAGGAAAGCACAACCAGGACAGTTGACCCAGGCTGGCCAAAGGGACATTCCCTGCCATAGAATGTCATGCTCCAGATACAACTGGAGAAGCGAGCTGGGAGGTGGGATTGCTGCTCAGAAACAGACTGTGCATTGGGTTGTTTTTCTTTCGCATGTAGTGAGCAATTGCATTAGTGATTCGCTTGTATTACTGTTATTATGGTTATTATGGTTATC
>VWZZ01007656.1:16575-40256 GCA_013399095.1 Psophia crepitans | reverse complement strand
GATCCAACCTGTCCAGGTCCCTCTGCAGAGCCATCCTACCCTCCGGCAGATCGACACTTTCTCCCAACTTGGTGTCATCTGCAAACTTACTGAGGGTGCACTCAATTCCTTCATCCAAATCATCAACAAAGATGTTGAAGAGGATGGGCCCCAGCACCGACCCCTGGGGAACACCACTCACAACGGGTCGCCAGTTGGATTTCTCTCCATTCACCACCACTCTCTGGACCCGGCCATCCAGACAGTTTTGAATCCAGCGAAGAGTGTACCTGTCCAGGCCATGGGCCGCCAGCTTCTCCAGGAGAATGCTGTGGGAGACCGTGTCAAAGGCTTTGCTGAAGTCTAGGTAGACTACATCAACAGCCTTTCCCTCATCCACCAGGTGAGTCACCTGGTTATAGAAAGAGATGAGGTTGGTCAGGCAGGACTTGCCTTTCACAAATCCATGCTGGCTGGGTCTGATCCCCCAAGAAAGAACAAAGTAGATTCTTACACTCATTCTGTATAACATAGTTCATGCATTCTAATACTACAATGGTCATACGAAAGAATGAGAAGCTTTTAAACTTGATCTATACTTAAAACTTTCACAGCAGTATTGAGTGTTCTGTAAATGACGTTCCTTAGAACTAGATTCAGATAGTAATTTTTCTGAGTTGTTATACCAAAATAGTTTTAATCCACTTTCTTTTGTATAATGAACATTTAAGAATTAATATTAGCTAAATGGAATTTTAATAATCAATAAATATATTTGTACAATTTGTATATGTATACCTAAAAGATTAATATATCTATTAAAATTCCAGTTATCCTGACTTATGTCTCACCTCAAGATATATTTACATTGTTTCAAATAAGCAGTTCAGATTTTAAGTCCCTTCAAAACCAGTATCCTGCTAGCACAAAATTATTTTGGAAACTCTAGAATTTATGTATCGATAATTGCTTTAATTTCAGAAATCCTTTTAGCATTCTCTACCACAAAAATTTAGACACTGAAAGATCAAAAAAAGAATATAAACCTCATTCTTCTGGAATATTTTACCAGTTAAAACACAATTTTTTCTTAGCTATTCCTCATCAAGCTATGTTTGCATTATTTCTTATAACAGGAACATGTAAAAATACTTGTAAAGGCCGCCAGTAAAAAACACTCATGGATAAAAAGTTTCCATGCTATGAAAATCTGCAAATTATTTTATCTAGTGCAAATATAGTGACAATATTCTTATGTTTTGTTGCTTGATTTTGCACTAAAAAAATTGCAGTAAATAATAAAATAAAATAGAAAAAGCAGTAAATAATTCTATTACACGTAACGTTGCAAAAGAACCCAGTACAAAGTAGTTAAAAACATGAAAAATAAAAATATATTTTTTTTAATTTAAAATTTCAACATTATTTGAACTTGATCCTCACTTTTCTTTTGAAATTCAATTACAAGAAAATTTATCTGAAGGAAGATAGGATAGATTAGCAACCTTCAACAGACCTTTTATTGAAGTATCATCTTCACCCATCTTTTGTACTTCTTTTGGCACAGTTCAGCTGGATTACTCACATCCTCCTGAATTCCCCATGTAAAGAAACAAGTTAATTCTTGGCTAACCTTCCCGCTCAGCAGCCTTGGCAGGTTTTACATCCTTTTCGGTTTACTGCCTTTTCCCAGCCCTTTTCTATAAGAATAAACTGGATCATGTGCTGCCATTGAACAAGATGGCACTTGTCTCACTCCGTAGTTTGTTTATGAATGTCATATTTGAAAGTTGAAATGAATTAAGTGGTGATTTTGATAAAGACAGTGGCTCCAAGAATAAATCTGAATTCAGGTAGATCATCATCTTTGAACAACATTGAGGAAAATCTTGAAGTCATATTATACTTCATTTTTCATGTCTTCCAAAATGGATGTGGCCCTAAAAACATCTCTGTAGCCAATATTTAGATTTTCTGATAACTGTCATTTGCCTAATAGCTCCAGATTCCTGCCCCCTGTCCCCTTAAATTAGTGGCATGTCTGATATCTCAGATCAGTATAACATACAATAATATGTCTGTCTTTCCCAGTAACATCGTTTAAGCTAATAAAAGGTACTACTTTTCTCCACAAATTTTGTTGTATTCAGCTATAATGATGAAAAAATGTAGCTAGAGAGGAAGAAGCACTTGCACTGATTTTTTTTAAACATATGTATATGTATTTATAGCATTTTTCTGATGTCTATATTTGAAATTAACTGTTCTGTGCAGTAACAGTTACATAATTCAAATGCTCAGATGACTCTGTTTCTTAACAACCATCATCTGAGGTCTGTAATATTATGGAAATCCATGAAATCAATGTTTTTAAAGGTGCACTGGATTTAAAATAATCTTCATTAATAGCCCAGTTTCATTCCACCTGCCTTTCGTGTTTTGCAAGTATGATTAATATTTCTGCCTACTAGAAAGACTTCTCGTAACCATTGATTGCAATAAATTTGAAATGCAAAGATTCAGTTAAGCACAAAGACAGGATGAAGAATTTCAATGTACTTGTAAATACTCTCAAATCATGGATTTTGAATATTGGATATTGGATTTTGAATATCATCTACATTCTATATTGAATGTAGATCTGCTTGGACTGTGGAAAATGTTACGCTGTTATTCAGTTACAAAGAATCCTGCTTCTTGCAACCAAACCACATTGGAAAACTGTGTTAATGGTGGTAGTGCATAAAACCATCTGTTACGGCGTCAACTCCTATAAGGAGAAACCTGAGGGCTGCACAGGCCATGGCATGTAGTGGTGTTTGTAGCTTTATTTTGTTTCAGAGCTTTAAAACATACTAATAAAACCTCTTCATTGAAAAGAAGATCTTGTGGCTGTTCTTCTGACAAAGCCACATTAATTCTGGAGAAGTAAGCTTGAGTAAAAGCAAATAAGATCTGTGGAAAATCCTGCATATCTGGCATTTAAGTAATCTTACTTTCTTGCTTCAAAGTTTAAAAATAGAAAACCAAACCAAAATAGTATAAGATATTTTCTTTTCCTTTTACATAGGTGTAGATACTAGAATTCCTCTCACTTTTGTCCTATACTTACCTATTTTATTACGTGAAGGAAACACAGATTTTATATTAATTTATCTCAAACGTTTCCACTTAAATGTTAAGATATTGCTAATTTTACGGTAATTTAACTATTACTTATGTTAGATGACTTTTCTAAAATCTACAGTCATCCTTCCAATAAAAAATATCTACTACGTCACTGTAACTGGAAATTGCAATCCTCTTAGTTTAAACTGCAGGTATTATGAGATAGGACAGCCACTTGCCAACCATTGTCAGACTAAGTCTCTATTTTTACAGAAACTTCAAAGCAGATATTTGCTACTGGCAAAGTACTGGGTTTGTCTCATAACAAATATGCAGGGCCTTACATCCAGTACGGCAGAGTACTATGAACGGTAATTCTGTTGCTGTGCTTTACTGATAACCCAGCTGCCATGGCTTCTGGATGAGCATCAAAACTCTACGAAATTCTGCATTGTTTTGTCATTGTTTGGGCTTGACAGCTGGGACAGTGTCTGTACCAGGTTGAAACAGGCCCCATTCCAGAATTTCAAATATATTCTGCACTCTTATCTGAGCAAGCTGCTTCTCTGCTGTATGGATACGAAGCGGTTCAGATGGGAACACGCAGGGAATGTGGGAGACTCAGGGGAGTCGTGACTCCTTAAGGAGGTAGTTCTCCACATGCATTCACACAGACGTTAAGCATGCAGAAGGCTGAACACTGTCAAAACAGGTAGTGCCAAATCTGCTTGACGCCACTGCCAGAGCCTCCTGCCAGCACTACCATTTTCAGTACATGTCTGTGCTCTGGCCTGTTCAGACCAAGGTTTGAAATCAGCTACAATATTTTGTTGTTCTGAACAGTTTTGAAACACTTTGGCTTAAAAGGTATGGTAGCTTCAAATAACTTATTTATTTTTTTATAGTAGCTGGCCCCTTGTAACAACCGTGGGTACAGAGGGCTTTGTTCCCCTAAATAAAAATAGCACAATAAAAAACACTGAGACAATTTTCCTTTTTTTTTTTTTTTTTAAAGCCAGTTCAGTCCTATCACTCTCACATGCTGTAGAAGCCTCAAGAACACGCTCAGCTCGCAACTCTTTTGAGGTATTGTTTTTTATTACACCATTAGACGTTTGCTGAGGGTTTGATTTCATGGGGACATCATAGATCACCTAGTCAAAGTTAAACCCCACTGCAAGCCACACCTCAGTGTCTCCACTCTCCTGTCCAATTGCTTTTGTCATTGAAGAGCTGTAGCGACCTTTCTTTCCCAGAAGAAAGGCTATGCCTCCCATAGTGTCTCCACAGACTAGTACATGACTCATTCTTTGAAACAGTTAAATATCAGTGATTCTGCCTACATACTTTAATTGAAAATCTCAGTGAATGCTGTTCTTCTCTAAATACAATTTTGTTTAGACAGTCCTCTTAGACAACTGTGTTTCCTCATCTTACTATTTTATAAAAATCTCAATAGTATTTTAACTGTATGTCATGGTATGGGAAATCTGCCATTTACCATAAATTACAATATCAATCAGCTCATTTTGCACCAGTGAAATTTCAAGTTTTCTTGCAATAATCCTGTAAAATTTTTGAGAAATCCAGATGGTCTGCTTTGAAATCTCTGTATCTCTGAAAAATATACCTTCACCTATTAAAATGATCTGCTCTAGAGCCTATTTTGTTTTATTGTTTACAATTTTATTTCACATCTTTGATTCTCTTGTATTTTTTGTGTGATTTTACAGCCTCGGTTACCTGCATTAGCATTTTCCAACTTCAACTGGGACACTGGAAACTGTACTGAGCAATGGTACCTGAATTACTCAGAGCATCTTATTACCTGATAACCCATATTGTGTGTGTCACATGTGAGGGAAGAAAGTTACACAAACCCCCACTTTCTGGTCACATTTAAAAAAAAAAAAATCATATATGAGAGGATACTCTGCTTTACATACCACTCTCCACAGAATATAATAGACCAACAGCCTGCAAGCTCCAGTTCTCCTTTGCTACCCGATTCTTGTAATGTTGTCTTCCAAAATTTCTTCTAACCTAGCCCAATGCTTCAAAAAGCTATAAAAACTCAGGTCTTGCATGTTGGGAAACAACTGTTTTAGTATTTGGTCCTACAGTGCATTTTGTTACTCCTTACAGCTGTTACTCAAGAAAAAGATGTAATCCCAGTTCTAGGAGAACAGAAGGATAACCTGGGGACTAGAATAAATTGAATTTTTGGTCTGATTATGCTGGAAGAAGAGTTGCTGCCTGGAGAATTTCCCAGTAGGAACACATGGGAAAACATGGTTGAATAACTTCTGACAGAGCCATAGAATGGTGCTATTTCAGGAAAACAGCAGATAGTTTAATGGAGGTCAAGCACAACAACTGATGACCAGGAAAAGTTTGTCTAATGTACTCATATTGTGATGAGGTCACCCAGAACTTCATCTGAAAAGATGTCAATTTACAGCACGTTGTTCACTAATATACTAGGTATTGTGAGGCAAATGAAGACAGTCTGCACTCTGGATCAACATTGAAATATGGGGCAAACACAATAAAGTGGACAAAGGACCTTGGTCCAGGAACAGTGCATTTATTTTTCATACCTCTCTTCCCTGACGACTGGACAGTGCATGTCAGAGAAACCTACCGTATCACAACTCGTTCCTTACCCACTCAGAGGAAACCTGGCAAAAAAAAATTCCATGGCCACTTCCAAAGAACGTGAACAAAACATTGTTCTTAAAAGAAATCTGTTCCCTGCCACAGATGCACATACCCAGAACTGTTACATTACTGACATCTTACAGACCTCATGGTGCCGCAACCAAAAAAAGCCACGGAGAGGGCAAGATACTGCCATAGGGAGCAACACTCCAGAATGACAGATCCCACCTCTCTCACACACTACAGAAAGCAACGCAATTGTCAAAATTAATCTCTCAGGTGTAAAATTTCCATTTTATCATGCAGAAGTTAGTCTCAGACACAGGTCACACCATGGACCAAGTACTGTGTAGGGCATACCAGCTGCCCACCTGGTTAGCATCCCATAGGCCAGCAAGCATCTGATCTCCAGCCGTGATTGCAAGTGGGATGTTCACATCCAGGCTTGTCTGGTGTTCTCTCAGCAGAGACTCTTGTGGTTTGCACAGTAAGAACAGAATCAATGACATAAGATGCAATGGGCAAAATTGTCTCAGAAGACATGGTAGCAGCAGTAAGATATAATCTCCAGGGTATCCATTTTCTGTAATAATTCCTGGTGTAATGACGTAATAAGTATGCAAGTGCACAACTGTAGAACAATGTAAAGAGACTTTCGTCATGTGATTGCAATGGCCATCATCATCATCTTGCGTGGCAATGTATGCAACTTAGTAACCACCAAATCAACCCACTGGCTTGCTTTACAACACAAAGGAAACTGAAATGTAAACATATCCTACAGCAATCTTAGGCTATTTCTCATCCCAGTTTCCAGTGACTGTTAACAGCTTCAAAGGATGTCTCCAAGTTAAAGATCAAGAACCACTAGTTCAGATTTTCAGTTGTAAATTTCCTTAATTTGGTGCATTTCTTGAAATACACCCTATAGAACATAATTTCACACAATTAGCATTTTATCTTTCTCTTTCACACTTTATCTAAAAATAGTTTAATAAATAAATCACCTAGGATACAAATAATTTCTCAAATATATTCCCAGCTAGAATTCCAGAGAGGGTTTTGCTTTTGGCTCTATAGGAGCATATTCCTGTTTCATCTACAGCTGGAGACCTGCTGAGGAGAAAGAATGCATTGTCAAGTGAATTTTCACTCACGCCAAAATATTTCCTTTTAATTTTAGCATTGCTTTGTGAAAGGAATATTTTCTGCTAATCACCACTGCTCCACAGTCTGAGATCATACCTAATCTCTCTAGGCCTTGCCTTGCCAAGGACCTGCTGTCCTTGTGTCAGCCTCTAAGTCTCTGACTTTCCATGGTTCTAGACATATAACTGGAACAGAAGCAAGGAGTCCTTGGGGACTGAGAACATTATAGATCTGGAGGTGGGGTAGAGGCACACAGCTGTTCCCTGTGGCTCACTGACAATTCTTGAAAAAGTAAAACACCAAAGTTTAAACTTTGCCATCCAGTGGAGCACTACTGGATTTTTCATGACAGTAAATTACAGGAGAAAATAACCTTCTATCTTTAAAATACAGCGTAAGTCATGTAGTAGAGTTAAAAACAGTTGCCATCAAGGAACCAGCTGATCTTTCAATTTATGTCTAAATCACTACTTCTTTATAGTAAACTCAGAAATGTTACTGTTTAGTGGAATGGAAAAGCATAAAGAATAACTTAACTGCTAATTGCTGGCATTTCTAGAATCAGGTAGTGAGGGGTGTGGGGAAGGAAGAAAGTAAGGAAAAAAAGCTTGGTATCAAACATCTACCTCATTTACTTATGATTGCAGGAACAGATGTTTACTTCAATAATTGTTTGCTCAACATAAGATTACGTTTACCTCATAACTTGTACTAATTATCACTGTAAGGAAATGAAATAATCTACTAATGTACACAATACTAAAAACAGTGTATGGATCAGGAGAAATCATCTCCATGCATACCATTATACAAAATTATTTTAATGTAAGGTAGTAAAGCAGTGACATCTTCAAGTTTGCTGAAGGCACACTTGGTCCCATCATCCGTATGATTAATGAAGATGTCCAGGATCGAACCCAGTGTTGACCCCTGGGTAACACCACCAGTTACCGTCTTCCAACTAGACTTTGTTCCACCGATTATCACCCTCTGGGCCCAGCAATGCAGCCAGACTTCAATCCACCTCACTGTCAACTCATCCAGCCCATGCTTCATCAGTTTCTTTATGAGGATCTTATGGCAGACATTGAAAGCCTTATTGAAGTCTAGGTAGACAATATCTACTGCTTTTCTCCAAAGCAAGTAATTTTACCATAGAAGCTTATCAAGCTGGTAAAGCATGACTTCCCTTTGGTAAATCCGTGCTGACTACTTTTGATGACCTTCCTGTTTTTCTTGTGCTTGGAAACAGTTTTCAAGATTACTTGCTCCATCACCTTCACAGGAATTAAGGTGAGGTGAACCAACCTGTAGTTCCCTGCATCCTCCTTGCCCTTCTTGAAGATAGGAATGAGATTTGCTTTCCTTCAGTCCTCAGGCATGTCTCCCAGTCACCACAATCATTCAAAGATTATGGAGAGTGAGCTAGTAATCATAGAATCATAGAATGGTTAGGGTTGGAAGGGGCCTTAAAAGATCATCTGGTTCAAACCTCCCTGACATGGGCAGGGACACCCTCCACTAGACCAAGTTGCCCAGAGCTCCATCCAACATGGCCTTGAACACTGCCAGGGATGGCACATCCACAGCTTCTCTGGGCAACCTGTTCCAGTGCCTCACCACCCTCACAGTCAAGAATTTCTCCCTAATGTCTAATCTAACCCTCTTTTAGTTTAAAACCATTGACCCTTGTCCTATTATTATCTACTTGAGTAAAGAGTCCTTCTCCACCCTTTTTGTAAGACCCTTTTAAGTACTGAAAGGTCACAATGAGGTCTCCCCAAAGCCTTCTCTTCTCCAGACTGAACATCCCCAGCTCTCTCAGCCTTTCTTCCTAGGAGAGGTGCTCCAGCCCTCTGATCATCTTCACGGCCCTCCTCTGGACTTGCTCTAACAGGTCCACATAGTTCCTGTGCTGGGGACCCCAGAGCTGGATGCAGTACTCCAGGTGGGATCTCACGAGGGCAGAGCAGAAGGGGACAATCACCTTCAACCTGCTGGTCACGCCTCTTTTGATGCAGCCCACGACACAGCTGAAGTAATGACTTCAGCCATCTCCTTCAGCACTCATGGGTGCATCCCATCAGGGTCTGTGGACTTATATACGTTCAGTTTGCTTAAGTATTCTCTGATCTGATCTTCCACCAAGGGTATATCCTCTTTGCTCTGGTTTTCCCCTCCATTTCCAGTGGGAAGTCTTATCCTTCTCTTTCTTATTTAGAAAATTTATATAGGAAAAGAGAGAACTGCCATGCATTTTGAACTCAAAGGTTTTTGTTGCTATGTTGGGGGGTTTTTGCATTTCAGATGAAGGACCCATATGTCACTCCTTTAGTCACACACAATGCAAATGGTAATATTCAGGTAGATATAATTAGGAGTGCTACAGCTATTCTGGTAAAACAGATTGAAATAATGTCTCATTTTAACAAATAAACAAGGACTGTATGTATGAATTAATCAGATAATTTCACAAGAATATATACATGTTGTTCTGAACTTTTTAGGCAAAGTCATTCTGTATTGGGTTGGCAATGTATGTATAAACCAGGAAAAGTCAAAAGTAACATATGAGTTACTTTTAACGTGCCGTATGCTTAAGGGTTATTATTTCAGCAAAGTAAGACAGAATTTAAAGAGGTCTCAGACAATGCAGAACAAAGTGGAAGTAACTGTTGGTGAGTACTGTCTAAGTCTGCGAAAGTTGTCTGGAGCTGTTTCTGGCTACCTGAGGGAAAAGTAGCAGTGTAAAGCTTTACTGGCTTGCAACATCACTGCTATGTCAGTACATCACTGACCTCTTAGACAAACTGTGCTGCTGCCAGATATCATCGCTGCAAAATAATATGCTTTGCAGAGAGCTTCAGTGTGGGTAAACTGATAGGGAGCCTAGTGACATACAAGGACACTGTTTGGTGCAATAATATTGTCAAGCTTGAGACTCCATTTTCACAATCCCTGTTTACCTATCCTGTAATTTAACATTAAAAAAAAATCCCATAGTTCATCAAACTTTATTTTTTTCCTCGCTGTAATTTTACTGTCAAAACCCCATGGATCCTACACAGATCCATCAAATGCTTATCTCGGCCTTTACAGAGATGTTCCACAGAGACCATAGTAGAAGAGGTAAGGAAATAGGTTAGCTCAGAGATTTTTAATTATCTTCTCTCATCCTATGCTTTCAATCCCAGATTTAGCTAAATTCTGATATTGTTCCCACTGTCTCCCTCTGTAAGCTTACTTGTATTTAACTTGGCAATGTAGCTTGCACTACCTTTTCTCACCAGAGTTTGAGGTGATCTTTGACTCCTTTACATTGGTGTGACTGACTGGGTGGATAGAGGGAGAGCAATAGATGTTGCCTACCTTGACTTCCATAAGGCTTTTGATACCATCTCCCATAACACCCTCATAGGCAAGCTTAGGAAGTGTGGGTTGGATGAGTGGACAGTGAGGTGGATAGAGAACTGGCTGAATGGCAGAGCTCAGAAGGCTGTGATAAGCAGTGCAGAGTCTAGTTGGAGGTCTGTAGCTGGTGGTGTTCCCTAGCGGTCAGTGCTTGGTCCAGTCTTGTTCAACGTATTCATCAATGTCCTGGGTGAGGGGATAGAGTGTACCCTCAGCAAATTTGCTGACGATACAAAACTGAGAGTAGTGGCTGACACACCAGAAGGCTGCACTGCCATTCAGTGAGATCTGGACAAATTAGAGAGTTGGGTGGAGAGGAACCTTATGAAATTCAACAAGGGCAAGTGTAGAGTCCTGCACCCAGAGAGGAATAACCCCAGGCACCGGTACAGGTTAGGGGCTGACCTGCTGGGAAACAGCACTGCAAAGAAAGGCCTGGGAGTCCTGGTGAACAACAGGCTTTCCATGAGCTAACAATGTGCCCTTGTGTCCAAGAAGGCCAATGGTGTCCTGCAGTGCATTAAGATGAGCATGGCCAGCATGTCGAAGGAGATTATCCTCCCCCTCTACTCTGCCCTGGTGAAGCCACATCTGGAGTGCTGTGTCCATTTCTGGGCTCCCCGGTTCAAGAAAGACAGAGAACTACTGGAGAGAGTCCAGCAGAGGGCTACAAGGACGATGAGGGGACTGGAGCATCTTTCTTACGAGGAAAGGCTGAGAGCTGGGTCTGTTTAGCGTGGAGAAGAGAAGACTGAGAGGGGATCTCATCAATGCTTATAAATATCTAAAGGGTGGACGCCAAGTAGATGGGACCAGACTCTTTTCAGTGGTGCCCAGTGACAGGACAAGGACAATGAGCACAAACTGGAACACAAGAAGTTCCATCTGAACATGAGGAAAAACTTTTTCACTTTGAGGGTGATCGAGCACTATAACAGGCTGCGCAGAGAGGTTGTGGAGTCTCCTTCTCTGGAGATATTAAAAACTCGCCTGAACATGATTTTGTGTAATCTGCTGTAGGTGATCCTGCTTTAGCAGAGTTGGACTAGATGATCTCCAGAGGTCCCTTCCAACCCCTACCATTCTGTGATTCTGTGATTCTGTGATTCAGTGATTTGTGATTCCTTTCATAGTCTATGCTTTATGTTGAAATTCAGCCTTTTTTCCCCTGAAGCTGTTAGTGAACCTGCTGGACTTTGTGGGCTGATAGAGAGGGAAGGGAGAGAAACAAATTCAGAGTAGGGATGGGTTTAGCTTATAGTTTAACTTGAAGGAGCAAGCCTGTGAAAGAAGTCAGCGAAACTCTGGAAAATACTCAGCAGCTGTCCCTCCCCCAGACTATACAATATATTAACAAATGAAAAGCTGTATAATATGGTAAATTATGCAATAAATATTTAGAAAAAATACTAATGTCAGTTGTACAACATTATTTATATAGATATAAATTAATTTTGGGTTTCATTAGGCTCTGAAATTTTTGACTGTGCTTTAGAAAGGTATGTGTGCAAATATGTGTGCAGTAGAGAAAGAAGTTGTTTTCTTTGTTATTCTAATCTCATTTATTTTTAATGTGGGTCATTTTCTTTTTGTTTGTTTTTTTTTTTTCCTAGTAAATTTTTCATATTATTTGTAGGAATTAAAAACCATTTAATAATTCAAGGAAATTCTGCCATCATCCAAAGAAAATACTAATGTATCTTTAAAAATAGTAGTTAGAAGAATTTTCAAATACTGGAGACCACTGGGCACAAATACAGAGGTGCGTGGTAACATTCTCATTTTCCATCTAGTGAATCAAATTTCATCAAGAACATAGATATATGAGAAACTTCCCAAAAGCCAGGAATTTTTGAACATCCTTTTGCTTTATTCAGGAGGAAATAACCACACTTTCAAAAGTTGCCACTAAAAATGTAAATCATTCAGATGATATTGAAGACAATGACTTTTCATTAAATGAGTGTGGAACTCTCAAAATAGCAAGAACAACATTGAAATCCCCAAAGGAATTAAGTCAAACAGTCCTCAGAATACAGGAAGTCTGGTTTGCCACCTTATCCTATGACTTTTAGGAGCAGAGGATTGGAACATATGATCTCCTGAAATCCCTTTCCAGCATGAGTTATTGTGGGTTTTTTCAGTCTTTTCCTTTGAAGATGATGATAATTCAGAAAAAGCTGGTTGTTCCAGCTCCAGTTGAGACCCCATATGCTAAGGAATAATACATGCATATCTATAATTTCACTGAATCAACAAACAATTTAAAAAAATATTAAAACATTTTGGATTTCTTTTAATTGATACAGAATTCAGATAGAGTTAAATTAAAAGTTAAAGACGATTGGTGCTTGTAGTGACATAGTTCATCGCTGCATCTTTGTTAAACATTTGTAAAAGTATCAGAAAATAATAGAACTTCCAAGAAGGTACAGGAATCTCAAAACACTTTCTTCTCAAAAGTATTGAAGAGTTACAAAAGTTACAGCAGTGCAAAAAAGCAAACTATTAATTTCTTTGTTACCTCTCCAAGGAAAATTTGGAGAAAATGAAGCCTGCTTGCAGAAGGGAAACTGTGTCTTTGCTGTGTAACAAATGTTGATATCTTTGAGTTGGATAGAAGGTGGTCTTTTGAGACAGAAAATCTGTGTCCTGACCAGGGAATTATTGTGCATGTTACTTTCTTGCCATGTAGCAGTAATACCAGTTTCTTAGTTGATCTTGTCTTTATTTACCAGATGCTACTTCTGTGTCTCCAAATTGTCATAGCTCTAGCACGTAATTAATATAAAATATGACTTTCATTTTGGCAGGAAATGCACTGAAATTAAAACTGTCAATAAAGAAAATGAGAAACAACAAAGGGGGCATATGTTACACATTATGGTAAACAATCTCAGCATGTATTTTTCAGGTTGCTCTTTCATAGATACAACATCCAAGAGGCTCACTTAGTAATGACAAGCTGCAAGAACAGCTTTGCACTGAGCTGTTCCTGATCCTGAAAGTCACCTAAAACTCTGAGAAGGAAAACACAAAACGTACAATATAAAAATCTCTGATTGTACACTAGTGCTGGAGTCCAAGCTTATATTCATTTAATGCTTTTCTTTAATTCTGTGCTGCACAACATCAAGCAGACATTGAATTTCCCTCAAACATCTCTTGATCAGGCTGTTCACTATCGTAATTTACTAGCTCTGGCCCTTACTGGAGACCTTTATGTAGATGACAGTGGCATTTGATCTAGAAAAGTATTGATGTACAGTTACTGATCTTTAAAAAAGATCTTTGACAAGAGCAAGCAAGCTCTTCAAAGACAGTAATGCTTTCTATTTTTCTTCTCATACATTATTCATTGATAATCTGAGTGTATTAATTGGCTTATTACTTGAAATAATCAGAGACTTCATATGGAATTGTAGGCCACTGAGATCTTTATATCACTGATATTTATAATTAGTGAAAGGATGTAGTTTTTCTTCTGACTTGTGATCAGTCCTCAAGCATTTAGACAGTACTTACACACATCTGCTATGAAAGAATGAATGAAACATTGGAGGGAGGAAGTTAGAAGTTCTAGTGAGGACTTCTCGATGAATATGCATTTTTAGAAAGTTTTTTTCAAGTTCTGAAAAAAATTGAGTGCCATTTGTCACCAAAAAGTCATGGAAGAGATGGTTATATCTCTGAAGAACGTATGTAGATTCAAATTGGGGTTCAGGAGAAATCTGTACAAAAATTATCATGAATTTAGCAGAAGCCTGGACTCTGGCATTTTAAAAATTTAAAAATTTAAAATTTTGAAATTTAAAATTTTAAAAATTTAAAAAACTGTAAAGTTTTAATGTATTTTACCGTGTCAACTAAAGAACATAATATGGTGAATATTGATAAGAAAGGTTGAAAAATGATATCTGAATATCTTTTAGGTACTTTATTCTGTACTATTATTGCTCAATTGACATAATTTCTCATGAAAACATGAGATTAGACTATGTTATACAGATGGGAGGGAATATTTGAAAATAATGTTCCATATTGTGAGAAAGCTAAAAATTTTGGGTGACAAAATAAACAAATACAGTCAAAGAAGGTGGGTACAGCAAAGTGGCGGGGGGGGAATCTGTAAATAGTATATAGTGTTTTTTAGGATGCGTGGATTATTCATAGCTTGCAAGAAGCAAACTAAGTGATTTCTATATCGAATTATAAAGTGTTCATTATTTAAAATTACAAGATGTGAATTTTCAGTCACACAGTCCAATTCAAATAATGTAAGGAATGTTTTTAAAGAACTGTGACCTCAGCTTCTTAGAAAGTAAGTAATTGTATATAGTGCAGGTGTCAAGCGGTGGGGGGCAGCAAGGACAATCTCAGTGAGGAGAGGCAGTGAGGGATGAGGGGAAAAGTGTGAGAACCATCCTTGTGAGCTCTGAGGGGAGAGCAGAAGGAGGGGAGGAGGTGCTCTAGGAGCCCCTGCAGAGATTCCCCTGAGGCCCCTGCAGAGACCCTGATGGAGCAGATGTTTCCCTGTAGCCCCTGGAGAGGAGCCATGGTGGAGCTGATGGCCACACTGCAGCCCCTGGAGAACCCCACTGTGCAGGTGGATATTCCTGAAGGAACACAGCCCGTGGATAGCCCACGCCGAGCAGGTTTATCCTGAAAGATTGCAGCTAGTGAAGAGTATCATGATTCTCACATCAAAAGTGTAAGTAGCACATCCTGGTTTTATCAGAGTGTAAGAAAAGGAGAAAAATCAAACTCAGGCATCCTTTTGGTCTGATTTAATAGCTTCTGCTACTCAATGGTTTAAGGACCATCTAAGCAGAAAGTGAATTCTTTACGCACTTTCTTTATATTGGTCATGATTATACGATATCCCTCAGTTTGCTGCTGTTTAGACAGAAGCACAGCAATTGGTTTCTTCTCTTTCTCTTTCTCTTCAGAAAGCACTATATACTTCTGACCTCCCTTTGCTATCTTCTCTGTAATCCTGGACAATGAGGAAGTGGAACAATCAAGAACTGCAAGAAGTAACAAGGTGTGGTAACGATGAATTTATACAGTGGGATACCACTAATTTCTGTTTTGTTCTCTGTTAAAGATTTTGAACACTCTATGAGCAGTGAGGTGATATCCACAATGACTAAGATCGCCTCACTAAGCAGTGGTAGCTACTCTTGAACCATAATGGTTTGTGTACGGTGTTGTCTGTGTTCCCATGTTTTATTTTCCTTATGTGGATATAGAATTTAATTTCCAATTTTTTTTCAGCCTGATGCAGTTCTTCAGAGTCAGTTTTAATTTGGACTGTCACCATGGTGATTTTTTTTTCACTGCAAACTTGATAACCTTTTTGCCCATCGTCTATCAAGCACTTATGAGTATCTTAACTGCATCATTTCCTCCTGCTCCCTCACTATTACTGTCCTTCCATGAGGCAACCTTTCCTGCTTAGCTAGTGCAATATAATTTCTAAAGAGAAGAGTAAATATTTACTGCGCTACTGAAGGCTCATGGGATTACTCCTTGAAAATGGTGAATTACTTGCTTGGAGGCACTCTGATAAGATAGTGAAATATCTACCTTATCTAGGCTACACATTTTGGCCTGCACTGTGAGAAAGTCTTCTGCATACATCAGTATTCCAAATATGCAAGGTATAACATTTTTATGAATGAATTTATTTTTTTCAGAACCTGTTCTTTAATCATTCTCAGAAAAGTATAGATAATATCACATTTTTTTGATACACTGGTGATATAGAAAGTCATTAAGAGAAATACAGCAGTATTTTTTACTCGTATCTTAGAGGGATCCCTAACACAATTACTATCTGAATATGAAAATAAACTATTATAATAAAAATATTGAACTTAAGCACATATAGAAATAAATGAAATGCTCTACTGATATAAACTGGGTACCTAAACCTGCCAGAATGACTACGGTTGCCATATAGGAAACATCTAAAGTAAAAACATGAAATTACTCATCTATCAGACTATGATCTATGCAGGGAAACGACATATGTTAACAGCTCCACTTCTTACAAGACTGTCTCTGTCAGTTGAAACCCTGCACTCTGACAATCACTGAATACCAGCCAGTCTCCAGGAATCCCCCTTCAAAGGAAACCTTAGGACTTTCTTTGAATCCAAAGAAAACCACAGGATATTGTTACATTTCTTTTTTGGATAAACCCGAAGAATTGCAAGAAGAATCTGTTTATACTGCAGAATTTCTTTATACAGCAGAAGCAGCTCCACAGTTATTTGAGAGAATAAATATTAATAGTAGTATATTCCCAGCTACTATTAGGTTATGACTATATCATGCTGTTACAAATACTGCTGTGCTGTATCCCTTGGTTCAACTGAGTAGCATTCAGCTGAGGACTAGAAAAAAATCTTTCCCTCTTTCTTTCCCTCCTCTCCTTAACCCCACAGATGAACCACAAAATGCAGTGTTTGTCCCAGGGTTAGGCAGAATTGCTTTGAAGAAAATGAGGCTTTCCACAGATTCAGAAATCTTTCACATCCAGGACAATTCTGGATCAAGACATTTTCCTGACTACGTAGCAGATAATTTATATCAGTGTTTTAGTAAGGAAAAGATTTCCATTCCCATTGCCAATTCCCACAGCCAGTACTCTTTTTATCTTCCCTGGTATGCTCTTTGCCTGAATTTCCATAGCAATTAATAATTTATGTAGAACAACTCAATAACTAAAAAAAAAAAAGAGCACCTAACAAGAATGATCTATTCTAAAGATAATATGAAATATAGCAAACTGAAGTTCAGATATTTCAAATTTGAATGCCTGACAGAATAATTTGAACTCCACATGAATGGCACATTCTTTGGTGACTCATGCTATAAGGCAATAATACAGTTACGGTAATTTGGCTCATGGTGAGAATCATGGGTTTGAGCTGTTAATCAAAAAAAGTACACTTCAGTAATCTTAAAGAACAAGCACTTACAAGTGAATGTCTAAAGACAAACTACCAAATTAACTGAAAAATACTGCATGGAGCTGTCTGGGTATCTAAAAAAAAATAAGATAAAATCTGGTCAGTTACTATGTCTTTAAACCCAGTTATTTAAGGAGCAGAAGCAGCATAAAGATATACAGTGATATTTTACAGTAGATAATTAATCTCAGGGGCCTTTCTGTGTGTCAGAGCAACAATGCCAACTATAAGAGCTTAGCATTCTAACTGTAAATTATGTTTTCTTATTGCTGTTTTAGGAAATAACTGTCAAAGTAAGTTTTATTTTCCAAAAGAAATCCTATAATATCTTTCTAGCTTTAAAGATATTTTTTCTGTCAAAATATATTCATTCATATTTAACAGATGACTGGAACTAACAAGCATAACTGAACATGTATATGGTTTAGTGAAATCTGTTCAGGAATATTTTTAGAGTGTCATTGAATCACAGTCTAAAAAGTCCAAGCTGTTGAATTAGTTGGAAAAGAAAAAACACAGCTCATGTTTGTAGTACATTAAAAAAACATGTATATCCTCCCCTTGGTACAGAATGGTAGTAAGAAAGATAAAAGCAAACTTCTGAATTGTTCATCTAATTGCATCCATTTTCAATTGCTTGTGTAGCTAAAGAATGACATCACACAGTACATATTGTCTCGGACTGAATCTCCAGGAATGGTGAAATAACACTGCACTTGTAAATCACCTCAGTTAATCACCTCCTAAAAGTGGGGGAGGTTGAAATTCGCTTTGGTTATCTCCATTCTGAACAGGCAGCTGCTCATAGAATCTCAGGTGCTGTAGCACTGTCATGTGACATGACCGTAGAATTAGTCATTCTTCCCTCTTTGCCAAGAAACTATGCCCATTGTACAAGTGACTTTCAGTTCTAATTGCCAGTTTTAATAGGTAAAGGTTTACAGATATGTTCACCTATGTACTTAGAGAATAAGAGGGAAAAGTTTAGATTTTGAAACGGAGTGGATTTTTTTTTTTATCATGAA
Source organism: Psophia crepitans (assembly GCA_013399095.1). Classification (NCBI taxonomy): domain Eukaryota; kingdom Metazoa; phylum Chordata; class Aves; order Gruiformes; family Psophiidae; genus Psophia; species Psophia crepitans. The sequence goes on along the minus strand of VWZZ01007656.1, from coordinate 21,943 downwards.
AGATGAACACTCATAAACTTCTGTCCTTTAACCAGAACTGAAAGTATTGCATGATCTTCTGTAATTTCTATCCCGCCTAAAGTTAGAAGACAACAAAATTTTCTGAGAAAAGATGTTTGTGAGCTATTGGCATTCTAAATGCTTAAAAAAGGAATCTGACCATTTTCTGATTTTCTCCTCATTTCACAACAATGCCTGGCTACATATTTAATCTTTTTGTTTTCTCAAGCCTATCATGCTCCAGGAAGAAATTTTCTTACCCTTCCTGCAAACAGGACTTCTGATTCCTAGATGTATCAGAGCCATTCAGTAGCAATGTTATTTCAGTGGGAAAAAAAAAAGATCATAACTGACAAAATTTGAATACGGGGTCCTGAAGACAGAGATTGAAAACTACTGGTGATAAAATACAGTCTTTAAGTCATCAACTTGTATCATTAGACACTCTCCTAAACGGCAAATTTGGGGAATGGTGCCTATGACAGTGTTCAAATGGGCTGATTCCTCTAGTTTTGGTGACCAGGACTGCTTTCAGTAAATGTAAATTTTCATCCTTAAGAAGTCTGGATTGTTTGAGCCAAACATTAGTAAATGCTTAAGAGAGTACTTCAGTCAGTGCATAAGGAATTCACAGCGTTTGTGATTTCCAGTGAATTGCTATTCACAGCTCTGATTTCAACATGAATGGACACTTCAGGATAATCTTTGTCAATAAAATTCTCTCCTGCTTGTACTGGTAAGCAGAGTACTACATTTCTAAAAGTTCATCATGTCTCTGTCTTTACAGTTTAACTACTTCCTGCTAGCACTTTTTTGATTGAAATTACAATAGGCATGCTTTTTCCAAAATATTACATGTCCTTCCAGACAAGCACTTCAAATCAACATATAGAATCACAGAATCACAGAATGGGTTGGGTTGGAAGGGACCTTAAAGATCATTTAGTTCCAACCCCCCCACCATGGGCAGGGACACCTTACACTAGACCATGCTGCCCAAATCCCAATCCAGCCTGGCCTTGGACACTGCCAGGGAGGGGGCAGCCACAGCTTCTCTGGGGCCCCAGGTGGGGTTTCAGGAGAGCAGAAGTAGAGGGAGAGAATCACCTCCCTTGATCTGCTGGTCAAATCTCAATATCCTCTGACAAACTTACTTACCCCAAGAAATAATGATGTGAGTTTATTTAATGTTTAATTTAGCAACTTAAATAATTAGGGTAGTAAGAGTTTCTGTTTAAGGAAACACACACTTGTCAATTTCCCAATGCTCACGAAAGCCCGAACTGAAAATAACAATGACGGGGCTTAGTAGAAGGGAAGTGTTGACACAGATTCTTAAAAAAACAAAGAAACAAGAAACAATGAATGTGTTTACTGCACCAATGTTTGCACTGGACTACACGTGTGTAACATGCCCAGAGAAATGTTGAATTTTAACTGCTTATGTCTCTCAGATTTGTGTTCAGTTAGTTATATATTCTGGCAAAAATTACAGCACTCAAACCTGAAATGTAAAAACAAATCCAATAATTTTAAAAATTCAATAATTTGGTTCTTTGATGCTTTCCTTCCGGTTCCAACATAAACAAAATGTTGTTTTTAATAAACTGTTTTCATTCATTTCCACATCACTGACGCCTGAGTAACTGCTCCCACAATTAGTGCTGAAACAGTTTATGATGGAGATTACTTCTTCTAAATGTGCAGAATGACTGCTACACTTCCACTCTTTAATGCTCACAGCAATCCTCTGTAACTCCCGTTTACCACTCTGAGTCCTAAATCAGTGTGCATTTAAACAAAGGTTAATAGTTTTCTCACAGGGGCTAATCCTGATGGGTTTATTTTCTGCTGATCTTACTGAGTCAGAAAATCTTTTTGATTAAATCCCGAACTAGCATAACATAAGGTTGAGTCTTATTCAAGCTAGCTTCTTTGATTTTCTTTCTTTTTTTTTTTTTTTTTGCAATTGTGTTAATGGCTTTAATTTGAACACCCTGGTGGTGTGTCAGTGGGCTCAACAAACTGAATGTTGCCAATAAAAGCTCGAAAGTTTTGCAGAGACTTGACAGTTTTTTAGCAGAACTACCTTTGCATTCTGCAGTTCGAGCTGGCCAGAAACTTCTGAGCTGACTGGCCTTTGCACAGTGCACTGGTAACACCACTGCGATGTGCATTAGCCACTTGCAGGCTTCTTGGGAAGTATTCACTTGTGAGCATAGAGCATTACTCAATAACCAGTCTTATTCTCAACAATGGAAATATCTGGAGAAGGATTCCATAGGATGCTCAGAAACCCCAGCTAAAAGATAGCAAAGGGGTGAAGAAAATGAGAAAAAGGAAGAGAGTTACCCTTCTACGACAATCTAGCAAAGCAAGTACCAAACCACCGATTTTACATGACAGCTAGAAGCTCAGCTCATTGTAAAGGGATCGTTCCAGCTGATGTGTCTGAGCGTGTGTGTGTCAGGATGTGGTAAGACAGGGAGGGAGAAAGCTGTCTAATAAACCTCATGGGTTAGGTTCCTAACTCCCAACTTCTGGATAAGTCTAAGAATGCTGTGCTGAAAATGGTGACTGGAGCTGAAGGGAAATCCCAAACCAAAATCTCCAGCAGTGGCACAGGCACGAGCACAGCAGGTTTTATCTTCTATGTAAGAGCCGAACAGAAAGGAAGCAAGAGAGGGAAGTGTGGGCACGATGTACGTGAGCAGTGGGTTTAGTCTGTACTTCATACTCAGATACCTACCCTGGAATGTCAAATTATTGCAGAGCTAGCTCAATTCAGCTTTTCTGTTGAGCTATTTTTTTTTCCTTCTCCAAAGTACAATGCATCTTTCTTTCCAAGATAATCAATTTGTTTCACATACATTCATAGCCCTTCTCAAAGGTTCATAATCAAGAAATAGATCATAAATTAAATGAAGCAAAATATCAGCTTACTGGCATACAAAATCGGAAAACAGGTAACTTATGTTCTGCTTTATCCTTGAAGGAACAGAAGTCATGGTGATTTACATACTTAATTTTTCACCAATTAACATTAAAGAGTTTTCTATTCTACTGATTCTCACCTGCTGCAGCCATATTTGCTGCGCAAAGAGATGAAGTGATGCTAATGGTGAAAAATGTGGCTAAAGTGGCAAAAATAGAGAAGGTAGATCATATTAATGGCTCAGTAAAATTACACACATTCCAAAACTGACTTGTAGTTCATGTTCTCTCTCCCTGACCATTGTCTTGCAATCCTGACTTGGTTAAAATGTTTGTAAGTATATGTATCCCCTGTTAACTGATTTGCTTACTTTATTTCTTGAAAATCTCATATTTTTTCCCTGATTTTCCTATGAAAAGCAGAGATTTAGCTACTGTAATCTAAATTTCATTTATTCTGAATTACAGAATCCAAATAAGAAATGAAGTTGAAGGAAATTACACTGTGAAGCTTCACTGGTTTTTTTTTTTTTTGGTTTGTTTGGTTGTTGGTTTTTTTTGTGTTGCAGGCATCCTGTTCTTGAAGTTCTGTTCAGTCTGACTGGTTTTGCTGCCATTTTCTGAATGGCTATATTAAAAAAAAAAAGAAATCTCCTCAGATTCCCACTATTAATATTTTCTTTTAATTGCTTGATGTGAATGGAGAATTTGAAGAGGTTCAACTGTATGCCCTAAATTGTTTGGGACCCAAAGACCATTATCAGAGCACGGCACTTAAAAAACCTAGATTATGATTTAAAAAGAAAAAAAAAGTGTCTTATATTCAAGACAATATCTGTATCTCCAGTCCTATGTGGATATGATATTACTTCAGAAGTTTCTGTGATAACAAATTTCTGATAAGACTGGGAAGACATGCTCATTTCAATCCAAAGTGTCACAGGTCGCACAGATTTACCAGAAATAAACTTTCTTTCAAGGGGGTACCAAAAAACCTGCACGATAATGACTTGAATTTTGCTAATCATATTACTATTTGTAAAATTATGAAAGCTAAAAATTTGTACTCTGCAGGACTCTGATATTTAAACATACACAGATAGAAGATATATATGTATATACACATATGTTATATCATACATATATGTTATATTATAGCATATATGTAAGATATACATGATAGTGTACATATATCACACAAACACATATGTTGAACACATGCATAATACATATGATAGGTATAAAGTTAATACTATTTGTAAAAATGCTTTTCTTCTGAATTAAAAAAGCATCAGGATTTCAAGATTTCTATAAATTTAAAAAATACATACTTGTAAATACATTTACCCGTTTTATGTGTTTTCCAATCTTGTTTAGTTTTTTCCCCTTATTACTCCATATAAACTTGTCTGCTTAATTTGTTTTCCTAAAAGACATACATATCTTTTCATGTACAACTATTGATGACAAGAACCTGATATTATAACTGGTAATTATTTCGGTAATCAGAATAAAAGATATTATAACAAATTTAAATGTTGATTGAAAGTTAATATTGCAATGGATATTCTCATTGCTTTGCCATCTGCTAACTTGCTTTCTTGCTAGTTATTCTAACAGACCATTTATGATAGCTATTGTAAAAGAAATGCAACTAAAAAAATACTGCAAATAAAAGGCTAATTCAAAACAATTTTCCATGCCAATAGATAGTAATATATAAAAATATATTACATATATATATATAGATATTTGGCATTATTTCCTCTCCTCATATGCAGAATAAGTGAGAAATTTTTTAAAGGAGTGTAAGACCCTCTACGTTATTTAGACTTTCTGAATAGAACATTTCAAACAAAATTATGGAAAAAATTATTAAAGAAAAGCCACGACTCACTCCTTGTGATGACAGTTGTCTCATCCATCAGTGAGACTGAATGCTGGACTCTGCATTTCAGGAGAATGCCAAACTAGGCAGGGCAAGGCCCTTGAATGGCCTTGGGAACCTGATCTAAGCTGCCCTGCTTTGAGTGATGAGAGAAACCAGATGACATCCATATGTCCCCGGCAACCCAAACTCACCCACGACTCTATTCTGTGGCTTTCAGGGGATGCAGCAGGACTCCTGAGCTGGAGACTGAGCAAAGCCTAGCAAATACAGAAAATCTTCACAACTAGTAATATAAAGTACTCAGGATGATGAGAGGCAAGTCTCCATAAAGAAACCATCTTTGTCAGTCCTACACGGACAAAATACAAGCAGCTGGTGTTGTGGTTTCACCCCAGCCGGCAGCTGAGCACCACACAGCCGCTTGCTCAGTCCCCCTCATCGGAAAGGGGGAGAGAATCAGAAGGGTGAAAGTGAGGAAACTCGTGGGTTCAGGTACAAGAGTTTAATCAATGAAGCAAAAGCCTCATGCACAAGCAAAGCAAA
>VWZZ01007656.1:0-16390 GCA_013399095.1 Psophia crepitans | reverse complement strand
TCAGCGCTGCTTCCAGCACAAACCCAAAACACAGCCCCATACTGGCTGCTGTGAAGAAAATTAACTGTCTCTCAGCTGAAACGAGGACATTATCCACCCCTCATTCCATACCATTTATGTCATGCTCAGGTCCCACACAATCCAATACATTGTCATTAACTACAACCCCCCTTCTCATCCTTTGATATAATGTAATATGATGATATCATTCCCATAGTCTATGGACCACCCTTTCAAAATGTCCATAAAATGTCCACAAAATGTGGACAACAACACAAATCCAAACCACAACTCCATACTAGCTGCTATTAAGAAAATTAACTCTCTCTCTTAGCAGAAACCAGAACAGCTGGTCTTCAGCATATAGAGGTACTCGAAAGAAATGACTCAACTACATAGTGGTAACACATCAAGTCTTTTGCTTTCAGAATAGCAGTTGACATGGCAGATTCTCACATCATCATTTTTTCTCAACAGGAAGCCATTACGAGTTCACACTATACCTTAGGAGTAAATAGTGAATATTCACTGAGGTAAAGGTGGATGAGGGGATGGGTACACTATTCTGTTTCCAGCTATTAATCAGGAAGACCATGCCTTTTTTATGTCTCCTCTCAAACACATCCAAAGAAAAGTCACCAGCATCAGCTACTTCCAGACTAAAAATCCCATGTTGTGTAACTAACACACTGCGTACTAGAAAGAAAGGAAAGGAAGAGGAGAAGCTTTTACAGTAGACTAGAGTTCATCTACTGGGAACAAGACAATTGCCAGGAACATACACAGGAAGAACACTGAGCTGAAGGATAGGATTCCTCTAGTGTAGCTGTTCTTGAAGAAGTAAGGAATTTGAGACTGACATCTATGACAGGTTGTTTGGTTCATCACCCTTTTCCAGAACCTTCTGTATTTGCAACACCTGTGGTGGTAATATGCTCAAGGTAAATAAAAAACCTCCTCTTACATTGCTACTGGTAAAGGTTACTATGCTGAGGCTTGAAACATTGAGAAGACTGCAAGGATCTCACCTGCTCAGTGCTACAGTCACCATGGCCAAGATCAGAAACGTGTCCAGGGTCTGAAAAATTGGTGGCTGTACCTTTGATGTTGATAAATCTTGTTTTGATAATTTGAATAATTTCATAATTATTCAAATTACTGGACTTGTGCAAAGCATGTGATACTGTTCCACATGACATCCTTGTCTCTAAATTGAAGAGGCATGGCTTCGACAGGTAGAACACTCAGTGGATAAGAAATTGACTGGATAGTCACACTCAAAGAGTTGTGGTCAACAGCTCGATGTCCCAGTGGAGACCAGTAACGGCTGGCATTCCTTGGGGGTTGGTATTGGGACTGGGGCTGTTTAACATCTTTGTTGGTGACATGGACAGTGGGATTGAGTGTCCATCAGCAAGTTTGCCAACACCACCAAACTGTGTGGTGCAGTTGACATGCTGCAGGGAATGAATGCCGTCCAAAGGGACTTTGACAGGCTTGAGAGGCGGGGCCAAACGCAAGGTCCTGCAGATGAGTCAGGGCAATCCTAGGCACAACTACAGGCTGAGCAGAAAATGAATTGAGAAGAGCCCTGAGGAGAAGGACTTGGGGGTGTTGGTGAATAAAAAGCTCAACATAAGACAGCAATGCATGCTTGCAATCCAGAAAGCCAGCTGTATCCCTGACTGCATCAAAAGAAGTGTGACCAGCAGGTGGAGTGAGGTGATTCTGCCCCTCTACTCTGCTCTCCTGAGACCTCACCTGGAGTACTGTGTCCATTTCTGGGGCCTCCAACATAAGAAAGACATGGAGCTGTTGGAATGAGTCCAGAGGAGGGCCATGGAGATGATGAGCGGGCTGGAGCACCTCTCCTATGAAGACAGCCTGAGAGAGTTGGACTTGTTCAGCCTGGAGAAGAGAAGGCTCCAGGGAGACCTAATTACGGCCTTCCAGTACCTGAAGGGGGCCTATAAGAAATCTGCAGAGGGGCTTTTTACAAGTGTAGGGAGTGATAGGACAAGGGGTAATGGCCTTAAGCTGAAACAGGGTAGATTTAGATTAGATATTAGGAAAAAAATTCTTTACTGTGAGAGTGGTGAGGCACTGAAACAGGTTTCCAAGAGAAGCTGTGGAGGCCCCACCCCTGGCAGTGTTCAAGGCCAGACTGGACAGGGCTTTGGGCAACCTGGTTTAGTGGAGGGTTAGAACTGGGTGATCTTTACAGTCCCTTCCAACCTGAATCATTCTATGTTTCTGTGAGTCTATGATTCTATGATAAGGAAAGGTTGTTATGTTGTTCCTGATCCTATTTTTTTTCTTATTTTTTTTTTTTTTAACAAGTAGCATGTAAAATTGATGAATGTTTCATCCAATTGAGTGTATAGTTGTGCAGTTCATCAGTCCCAGTATTAGTATTTTCGGTTCAGAAGTCAGACAGGGCTGAATCCCAACTCCAATAGGCTTAAGTGAAAAGTGTTATAAATGGTAGCTTTGACTCTTCCCATTAAGAAAGGAATTCATGTTTTTTTCCAGGCTCCTGGGCTCTGATGATTATGTACCTTGAGACAGAGGCCAAAATTCAGGAAACAACATGACACTGGAATCAGTTTTTAAAAGGGTAAAATGTAGGCGTGAAAAAAGGCACATCGTTTGCCAGAAGACTGGGTGGAAGAGAGAAACAGAAGTAGTAGTCTAACACACTTTCCAAGCAAGGAGAGAAAAGTAGGAAGTAAAGCAGATTTATATGTTTTATTTTTTGGGCAGACATCTTAGCTTCTGAGATGCCTCTGCTGAGCTAAGCATGTGGCATGCTATGAGCTGTGGGCAGATGTGAGAGTGGAGCCAGGCTGGGCTCAGCAGTGCTGGAGACCCCACTCCTGCAGGGAAAGCTGCAGCAGCTTCCGTGCCTGGTTCATACAAGGTCTTGAAGGATGCAATGATTTTTTCAGTACACTGGTATGTGACAAGTCCTGCAGGTCATCTTCTAGCCAGCTGGCCCAGCACACTCATGACTCTGCAAGACCTCAGTGCTAAATTAAGGGGACATGCCAACTATCCAAGCATAAGTGCTGTCTCCAGCAATATTGAGCTGCACTCAGCTCCATCCTTTGTGGGAGTGGGAAGGGGATGCCAGCAAACCGCAGTAGGACCAGGTAGAATTACAGGCAGGGAAGCATATATTTATTGCTTCTGCATATTCACCCTTATGTGGGATGGACACTCCCTATAGAGCAACAAAGTTTTCCACCCAGTGGAAAAATTACTTGGATTCATCACAGATCCCAGAAACACAACTCAAATGGTGGTAACACTTCTCAGTTGCAGAAGCAGCAGAAGCAACAGCACATTATCAGCCCAGCATGAGCTAAACAGAGGTTACAGCCAGAAAATGACATAACCAAACGTATTTCTCTTCTCTAAGATTGTGATAACATATTTAATGGACTTAGTATAATCTCACTCTTTAATTTCTCCCTAGATAGGTTCAAACAAAAAAAAGCAGAGGGAGGAAATGTATGGATTAATCTTGCAGTTCAAGAACGGTGAACTTCAACCCTTTGATTGCATTACAAACATATGTCAGTTTGATGCTCACATCTCTATCCTTTTTGCATCTTTTTGTTTTATAATGACAAATTTGTGTATGCTTTTAAATTAAGGCATTTGGGTACTGCAGTACTGAACTGAAATATAAATCAGAGCTGCAGAGGTGCATCTGTCACCATACGTACATAGTTGGAATAATACATACACAGCCGCTGAATTCCACTTTAATTCCACTTTAACTTTGTCTTTAACTTCATGGCTTAGAGGTCAGTCATGATTTTTAAAGTGCAGACCATTGCTCCTCTTGGTTACGACAAGACTTCATCACTACATAGAAAGGAATATTCAGGTACCAAATGGGGTAGCAGATTTCCTTTTTCTAGCAGACAATGAAAAAAAAACCTGTAAAAATCAGAGGAATCAGTTTGTAGCCGTATGGTTTGTGGTGGGTTGACCCTGGCTGGAGGCCAGGTGCCTACCAAAGCCACTCTGTCACTCCCCCTCCTTAACTACACAGGGGAGAAGTAGTGCAATGGAAGTCTTGTGAATCAAGGTAATGATAGGGAGAGATAATTTACCAATTACTGTCACAGGCAAAACAGACTAATTTTTTTTTAACAATAAAATTATTACCAACCAAATCAGAAAAGGGTAGTGATAAATAAAAACTATATCTTAAAATACCTTCCCCTAACTCTTCTTTCTTCATAGGCTTAACTTCACTCCAGTTTTTCTCTACCTCCTTCCCCCCAGCAACACAGGGGGATGGGGAATAGGGGTTGCAGTCAGTTCATCACACTTTGTCTCTGCCGCTCCTTCCTCCTCAGGGGGAGGACTCCTCACACTCAGCCCTTGCTCCAGCGTGAAGTCCCTCCCACGGGAAACAATCCTTCACCAAATTCTCCAAAGTAAGTCCTTCCCACAGGCTGCAGTTCTTCAAGAACTGCTCCAGCATGGGTCCCCCATGGGGCCACAGGCTCTGCCAGGAGCCTGCTCCAGTGTGGGCTTCCCATTGGGTCACAGCCTCCTTCAGGTGTTTCCACTTGCTCCAGCGTGGGGTTCTCCATGGTGGCTATCTGCTCTGGCTGCAGTTGCACATGTTTCCCTGCCCTCCCTCCTTCTTAACTCCATTACCCCAGAGGTGCTACCACCCTCACTGATAGGCTCTTTCTTGGCCAGCAGCAGGTCCCTCCTGGAGCTGGCTGGCGTTGGCTCTATCTGACATGGTAGAAGCTTCTAGCAGCTTCTCACAAAAGCCACCACTGTAGCCCTCCTGCTACCAAAACTTTGCCATACAAACCCAATACACGGTTGTACTAGTTTCACAGAGATAGGAAAGTCTTTGCTTGGGAGTATCTAGAGAAAACAAAGAACGTGCCTAGGAAAAATGTCTGGTGAAAATAGTATTTACACATAACTAATTTATCATTTCTGTACATTTTGGAAGGCTTATTAGCATGTTTTGAATTAGAGACTCTGGCTTGAATAAAATATTTTTTATACTGCAAGATCAATGGTATTTTTCTCTAATTGACCAGCTGGTTCTTCTCAATGTTTTCAGTAAATAGCATGATGTACTGCTGTTTTCACATAGCATGATTACTATGAAGCAAGAATTAGAAAGTTGTACAAAATATTTGCATTCAGTAATAGCTAATAAAGTATTTTCTTTGCTATTATAATAAAAAAGACAGGTAAAGTTTCACTGTAGCAGGAGCTTATTTTTAATTTATTTTGATGCAATTTATTCTTAGACTGCAATATAGTACATTTCTTGGAGATAAGTTGAAGAACTAGAAAGTTAGGCAGAAAAAGATATGCCTTTGTTAAGGTGAGAAAAGATGATACAGTTAATTTTTAGGATTGGCAATTCTGAGGAAATTGTATCAGAAAAAATATACTAATATTATATGAATGTGAGACGTTTAAGATCTTAATGTTGTATTAAGATATGTGTCGCTTCATACATTAGAAGTATGTAATTATACCTCAACCTCATTTCATAGAAATACTCCAAGACACAAGATACTGTAAGAGAAAAATCAAGTTATCAGCTAAAGGAGCTCCCATTTAGGAAGCAGCAAATAGAGATTAAACATCTCAATGAAACATAATTAGCAGATGCTTATAAAAAGGCTGTGAATAAAATTGTAATTCTGACCCCGTTAAAGTGAATAGAATTTTGCCATTGACCCATGTACGTGTTATAATTTGCTGTCAGACCATTTAGAAAAACCCTATTTATTTATTAAGGAGACAATTTGTTGCAACTCGCATTTCACATGTAGGCTGTCTTTTCAAAAGTTTCATCTTTGTTAGCTGGCATTTCTTTCAAAGATCTCCCCTCTTCCATGCTGCCTGTCAACAAAGTACTTGCCACGTATTTCAGTTTTCAAAAATCCTGTAGACACAGAATTGTTTTTAAGGCCCAGATCTCATTTCCACATGACATTGCATCCAGCGTGCTGAGAGGAGGGAAGTGACATTTTCATGTAGCTTAAAGGAAAACTGCTCTCATTTCATGAAGTCAAGCTTTCTAAAAGTTCACACATTCAGAATCATTTGTCATCTGAGATGTAGGGTGACATTAAAAAAAAAGTGCTTAATATCAGTTGGCAATGCTGAATGGCCATTTTGTAGGGGAGCAATCTGTGAGATGTATCTCAGTGCAAGAAACTACACCATTTTTTTCAGCATTATTTTCCTTACGGCTCTAACAGAAGAAAAAAGCAGTAACCCCCCTTTTTTTTTTTCCTTAGGGAAGTTTATTGGATAATAATTGGCTGTGAAGTTTCTACGTGTTCCTCTAAAGCAGCGCTGCGGACAATGTGCTGGCCTGGACAGCCGCCTGATACCATTTAGATTTGTCTCGTATGGGTGTATGTGAACAGTAAACAGTCCTCTCGCAGCTTTCTTAGGAAATAGTCAGGATCAAACCCACAACACTGCAAACACATGCTGGGTTTTATGCTGCGTAAAGAAGTGGTTTAACACTATAGAAAGTTTGTAGCGAATATTTTTCGAATGGGGAAAATGCATGATTTTTAAAAGTAAGTCAAGGGAGTTAACTGCAATTTAATTTAGGGGTAGATTAATTTTGGCTATCTGTCCTGGCTGTGGCCAGGCCGGGGTTAATGCTCAGGCCCGGGCCAGGTGAGCCGGGCCGGGCCGGCCGCTATTCCACACCACGTGACATCAGGCCCCTATAAAGGGACTGGCCGGGAGGGGCCCGGGGCTGCTCCGGGACGGTCTCGCTGCGGGCTGCGCCTCTGGTCCGTCTGGTCTGTCGGGTCGTCGGTCGGTACAGTACTGCGTTTGTTATCGCGGTTGTTTACATCCCGGGATAATTATTGCAGCCCTATTGTCATTTCCCCTCTCCCGTTGTCGGCCCATTAAACGGCCGTTATCTCAACTCGAAGCCATTTGCCCTTTTGTTGCCTTATTCTGCCCCGTGTTTTGCTGCCGGGGCGGTGAGCGAGCGGCTGCGTGGGGCTCGGCTGCCGGCTGGGGCCGAACCACGACACTATCCTTGAAGTAAGCATAAATTGTGAAGTATCCTGAAGTCTGATTTTATATGATCTTTAGATGTGGCTTTACTCTACATTTATAATTGTGATCTCTTCTCATTTCTGTTGCATGACCCTTACAAGCATTTAGATCAATCTGATTGAAAGCAAGGGGTAAAAACTATACAGGAAAACTAAGACAGACACCCCTTTTGACAGGTAGAATTCCCTGGAAAAAACCTATGTATTTTATATATATATATATATATGTATATAGTTCTGTTTTGGAGCATTACTGCTACTGAGAATATAGAAAATAGATTAACTGGAAAAAATGAAATGATTTCACAGAGACATGTACAGATTTACAGCTCTCTTTAATACGTCTGGAGAACAAGTATAGCTTTTAAAATATGTGTTTTGATACACATTAAAGTTCTGTGATTTAAAAAACTTTGATATTAATTCATTTATTTTTGTTCAGGAGCATAAATTAATGAGACATAGGAAGGAATTTGAGAAAGAAGGATTAGCGAGATAACGTCTTTGTGAGGAAACGAAAGGTTATTAGCAGGACAAAGAGGCTAAGAAAGATCTTAATACAGTGGGAATCTGTGATGGAGAGGTGGAGTGTTACAGATAAACGTGTGATCTGTGGTAGGGTAATGTGGGTGAAAGAAGCAAAAGCATCACCATTGAATGGCAAGATGTGGGTAGAGGAAATACCAAATTAGAAATTAGGTAGGAAACAGGAACGTTCACCTGGAATGTAAAGAAGTAAGAGAGGAGAGATTGTGGCATTTTGTAATTTATCCCCAAACTCTATGAATCTACTCTGCCCACTGAAGATTAATTTCATTCTTATATTTCTATGAAAAAACATTCAAAAATATTTAGCAAAACATTCCAAACATTTATGTTTGTAAATATCTCACAAAACAACTTTTTCATTCAATTAAGTGGTAATACTTCTTGCTCTCTTCTCAAATAGTTCATGAACCTCCTTCCATATTTTTATGAAAAGCTGCACTACATTAGAACGTGTTACTGCTTTGAATGCTACTTTGCTTTATCAGCATGGTCAGCATTTACAGAAATTAGTACCTTCGGAAAGTATAATAAGTTAATATTTGGCATGAAAGTTTTTAAAAAAATACTGAATCCCTGAAAATTGCCTTCAATGACAAGCTCCCCTGCAAAGCAAAAAAAAATAGACAGTGGCACAATTTTGAAAGATATAAGATTGATTTAGATATAGGGAACTTAAGTACCCTATAAGTACAGAATTGCTGTTTGAAAACAACATTTTATATGCATGTATAAATACACACACACACACATATGCATATACCAATTCTATCATGTTTTCGGTTAGCACACTCAACAATCGTTACAAAGGTGTAAGTTCTATTTGTATACTTAAATCTCAGCTGTGGTATATGAGTAACATGCACTACTGATCTGATGATCTGATTTTTCTTGTTAATAGGAATAATACTTAAACTGAAAATGAATATAATCATCTTGCCCAGGTTTTGGGCACCTCCATTCATCACAAGTGCTGCTATCACATCTGTGTGATTGCTGCACATAAAGTTAATGAACTAGTTTCAAGTCATGGTGCTTTATACACATGAATTGGAAATGTTTAAGTAGGTCAGACAGAAATCATTCTGTTTTGACAAATAAACTACCTGACAGAAGCCTGAAGATTGAGGGGTAAGCCTAAGGGCCCAGGCTGCGGATGAGTCAGCCAGTACTGTCGAGCGACACGACACTGCTGGCGGATCAGAAATGCATAATGACTCAGAAATAGCAACTAATATTTTAGAGACACTATTTTGAATTAAGATACAATTTAATGGAATTTAAGTGGTACTGGAAAGATAGAATGGTAGCCGGTGGAGTTGAGAGCAACTGATTCCTGTTGTGTGCCGTATGTTCACTGTATCTTCTGTCCACTCAGAACTGGGTGACTGCTACCAGAAAAAAAAAATGCAGTTTCTTGATAGTATTTATGTTGTATATTTTTGGTAGGGGAGCTTTAAATGGGCTTTTACCTATCTTGTGCCTTTGCACTTCTCAGAAACTCTTAATGGTATTGTATTTCAGTCAGCTACCTGTATTCTCTTGCTGAAGTTTCAGAACATGCCTCAACTATTGTACAATAGCAAGATTTTGAGGGACGAAGCATTCCTATGTTATTTGACTGAGCTCAGGAACTAAGCTTTATGGAAGAGCTGAAAATATATTTGACAGATTTTGTCTTCATATCTGGTATCTACATCAATGGTATGTTTGGCCTCTGGAATCTCTGTTTCCTTGGTATTTTGCAGCATGCTGAACAGAAGAAAGACAGACGCAAGAGAAGGCTGACCTCCCCCTACTCCTGTTCTGGTGATGAGTATGTGAAAGGCCTAGGATACTCAACTTAGCCCAAATACATTCAGTGCATTCCCTGATGCAATTCTCTATACAATTCCAAAGATAATCGTTATGTGGATTATGACATTAACTTCTAAACTGAGTGAATTCATCTGTGTTTCTCTTCCAAATCTGTTTTTTATTAGTCAGTGAACAAAGTGTGCTGGAAATTATTGAGAGTCAAAATCTTCACACTATTTGTTAAACATATGGATTCTTCCTACTCGCTTACTTGCCACTTTACTGACAATTTGATTATGCAATAGAAAATTGTTAGCAATAGAGGCACCCTTGCAAGTACATCTCAAACCTCACATTGGTTGTCTTTTAGTACATAGATTTAAACCAGAAGCTACTCAGTACAGTATGACAGTATCCAAAATATAATACTGATTTCAGTGGAAAATGAGAGACAATTATCACTACTGAAAATGCAGTAATTTTTCTTTCAGGAACGTGCCCTTTTTCTGTTGCTTGGTTATACACCTTCAGGATTTCAATATGTAATGAATTTGAGATAAAACTGAGCATAGTGTTGTTCTTCAAAAAATGGTAATCTGTGTGTACCCTTAAGGAAAACCTCTTCTGAAATTTTATATTCTTCTCCTTAGATCAGCATATGAGCAGAAGGAAACAAAAATCTGCAGGGACAAGTAGTGGTAAACTAACACATCTTAGAAGGTACAACTAGAATGAGAATTTTAAAAAACTGTTGATCAGTGAAAGCAAGTGGAAGGTATTCTTAGGTTTCTTCAGAGTTAAAACCAGCACAAAATACATCAGTTGTAGGTAACACAGAATCATCCAAAACCAGAGTACATCAGAGACTCACTCAAAATATCATATTGAAACTGACAGCTATTTTAGCTTGCCTTTTTTTTTTTTATGACACCATTATTATCCAAGCATATTTAGCAGTCAGGCCACTCACTAAGACCCTGCAATCACATACATCCAGTTAAGTTCCTTCATAATACTGATTAAACATCCTCTTAAAAATAGATTTTTGGCCCTTTTCTCTGATGTGAGAGCTTTTTCAGAAATTATTTATTCTGGTGGTCAGGCATCTTGCAATATCTCTGCTAAATTTAATTAAAACCAGTCCATTCCCATTTGCGTTTGTACCAGCACTGATACCTACCTTTAACAGAGCTTCTAAGAGCTTCCCTTGTGATGTATTCCAAGATAGTAATCATAACCATTTTAACCTTTATTTTGCTCATACAAACAAGCTGTGCTCTTCTACAAGAATCTTCTCCAAGTACAGGCTCTCCATTCCCCTGATGTTCCTCATTGCCCTTCTGTGTACCTCTTCCCATTTTGGTAATCTTTTCTTGAATATGGCTGGTTAGGACTTCAGTTTTCCAGGGGAAACAGTTTTGTAACAGTTTTCCAGATGAGTTTGGAGTGGGAACTTACACAATAGCACTAATACTTCCTTACTTCTCTTGGAAATGTTTTGCCTGGAGCATCTTAGGATTGGATTTGCCTTTTTCACAGATGCATCACATTATTTCAGGAATTTGATTCCACTGAAAGGAACAATTAAATTAAAATGACATTGAAATAAGCTCATTCTCACCCTGTCGCTATGTTGACTCAGTAAACAGAATACATTTCTTGCAGACATCTTTTCTTCATTATGTATCAGATTCCATCTTTTTTGTCATAAAAATAGACTATTCAGTTTAACAGTTTTATTTTCCCCAATAGATCTAACATGATGATCCTCCATATGTGAAATTCAAATGTGGTTTAAACAAAAACGTTTAGAAAGCATAGAATAAATTTTTATGTAGCCAATTCAGTCTGTTCCAAAGAATTGCGTAGGATATGTCACCTCTTCGAAAAGTACAGTTTCAGAAACATATTGCAAATTGCTTTAGGTAGATAAGAACATATTGAAAAACCAAGGGAGTTTTCAAGCGATCAACATTATTATAAGAAACAATAAGAATAGGTGGTGAGAACCTCCTTTGCAAGTGCATAAATAAGTAAATATCATATATAAACCTTAAGTTATATTAAAAATATGAAAGTGAGTATTAAACTACATTAACATTTCAAAGCACATACTTATCTATCAAAACCCAGTAAAATTCCACTAATTGTGGAAGAAAAACAGTACTGAAATTACTCCTCATAATAGAACTGAAGGACAAAAAAAGACATTTAAATTCAAAATGCATGGTGAAGGACAAATATAACTACATGCTAAAAGGCCAATGTTTCTTCTCAATGTTCATTGTAAAAATACCCAAAACAACACTGCACACACACTTTTTTCCACAGATTGTAGTAGAAATTCCTAGAAAATAATACAATTAAAATAGGACAAGGGGTATTTATTAAAATGCCAAATAAATATATTGGCTTGTATAAGAATAATGGTGATAGAGAAATCCGAAAGAACAGTAAGTAAGTCCTACATCATTCTTCACTAAAAGAAAGACTCCCGAAATATTCTGGTTTCTGAACATTCTGTTATGACATATTACGACTAAAAGACTTCTTATGAAAATGTTCATGGCAATAAGATCAAGTATAAGTGATTTGAGGGAATCAGTACAGAGGGAAGAAATTAAACTTTAAGTAAGTAAATGTATTTATAAATTAGTCAATTGGTAAATAATTTTTTCTTCAACAGATTACAGAAGACTACTCAATAAATGCAATGCATCAGACTATTCAAATTTTATTGAAATATTAGAGAATATCAACTCAACAATTTGAAATGAGATCAATTTGTGTCATTGTATCACATTATCATTATATCACGAAAATACAGATATCTTGTTGACAGTTCAATGAAAAGTGTAATGGTATTGAACAGTGAACTGAGAAGACTCCTTAACAGAGGCTGAACGGGTTATTTTTTCATTCTGGATTTATTAAATAAATAATATACAATAGGAACCAGGAAGGTTTGGATTATGTTTAAAATTAATAAAACAAGATAGCTAGTCATAAAAAGAAGGAAAAGGAAAGGAAACAAGCTTCGGGGGTGAGGGGAGATAGTAATACTGGAAAAAACAAGAGGTTGGCAATGGCCAAGGAGTGAAGTACATCATATATTTAAACTTAAATCTCTCAGCAACATACTCTGACTGATAGGAGGAATGTAGGAAATGGAAAAAAGAAACTGGAAATCAATCAGTGATATTTGAATTTGCATTTACGTATGGTCAGTATAGGACACCTAGACTCATAGTAACTGGTGTGAAAGCTGTAAACACCATGAAAGAAGGATTAAAATCTGCAACAGAAGGGAAGTTCACCCTTCCTATACAAAGTAAGAAGAAATAGCCCCTAAGAAATGTACAGATTATGGTGCAAAGTTTGATTGCATATGCATACAGTGTTTTAGATTTAGTACATTAAGGGCCATTTTATTCTACTTTTAAATTCTATTTTAAATACTTCCAGCAACTCTCTCTACATCCTGCTCCTTGACAGTAAATATAAATCTAGTGCTTGATCCAAAGCCAAATGCTCAGTGGTTCTAAAAGTGCAGAATTAAGCTCCCATTTGTAATTGTTCTCTCATTTGTAATTGTTACTTTCGACCCTACTTATGAACTTGTTCAAGTGTGTTGATTGTACCTTATCTGCAGTTAGAAACAAATAAAAATAAAAGGTAGGACTGCACTTTAAAGTACCATTGTACTTGAATTAAAACAAAAAATTATATTAGTGCAAATTATATAATCCTTGAATGAAGTGACTAGTCCAAATGGTAACAATTTTAGTTAGATCCTGAGATTAAAGAAATCCTGACTACAGCTATTTCTGTCAGACTGTAGAATGGTGAAAGGCCCACTGTTTGAAGAAACTTAAGCAAGAGAAATACGTTAGAAAATACTGCATGGAATAACATTACAGTGGGGAAAAGGGACAAGCTAAAGTTATTGCTGGATGAAATCTCAGCTATACGGAGTCAGTGATAAAGTTCTTTCATTGACATCTTCATGAACACCTTCCAGAAAACTTCCAATATTCTATAAACCAGTGTTAAATCTGCCAGACCTCCCCCAATCCAACCAAAGCAAGCTGCTTTCACTAAGGTATGCATAGAAGATGGGCCAATAGCAGAGTTCTACAAAATTTTTTTTAATACCATTTTGACATATTTTTTTTTACATTTCTAGGAAAAAAGCTTTGATATGGCTATTAACTCTGATTTTTTGAATAAACATGTTGTACAGAATAAAAGTTTAACTAACACCTTAGTATTCTGCAAGACTGTTTCATCTTTAGTAATGCTTTTGATTCTTCAACCTCAGGTTCATTTGATCCCAAAGTTAAAAGAATGGGGAGAAAAAGAAAAGTTGATTTACTTACTATTAATTAACTGGATGTCATATTTCACCCTAATCATAGAAGAATACTATTTGGACTCTGCTCCTGAACAAGTTTTGATATGTTTAGCATTTGCACCTCCATTATATGCAACAGCAATCACCTGTGCAACTGAAAGTAGCTTTTTTTTTTCTTGTGGCTGATAACACAAGAAACACAGATGAGGAAAGCAGAATGACTACCGAAAATAAATTAAGTTCAAAGATTTTATACTACAAAACATCCCTTCTCTA
The DNA here is from genome assembly GCA_013399095.1 of Psophia crepitans. Classification (NCBI taxonomy): domain Eukaryota; kingdom Metazoa; phylum Chordata; class Aves; order Gruiformes; family Psophiidae; genus Psophia; species Psophia crepitans. The sequence continues at coordinate 2,323 of VWZZ01007656.1, read as the reverse complement.
CCAGCGAAGCAGCTAAGCTTGAAATGCTTTCCATCCTGAGTTTCATTATTATAGTCCCTTGCAATTATATAAGTTTTCTGGTATTGAATAAAGACTTATTGTAGGGGGGACAAAAAAAAGGAATATGAGAAATCAAGAAAAATAATGTTAAAAAATATGCCTAACTTGTGACAAACCAACCTCCTTATTCCATGTGTGTTCAACAAGTGAAAAAAATCCATAATAATATCTACATTCTCTGAGTGTTCTAAGATAAAAAATTGACATCTTTTAAAAAGGACAGTTTGTAGCTATGTAATGGTATTGTAAGACATTGTAAGATCAAAGACCTCAGTGGTGTAAATTAAAGTAAGGCTTATTAACACCAGTGGAATATCTGGTTTTACCCTCCTCCTCCTCTTCCAAGTGATAGAGGAGCCAACATGGAGAGGCGCTGTGCTGGAGCTTGTTCTCACTGACAAGGAGAGGCTGGTAGGGGATGTGAAGCTCAAAGGAAGCCTTTGCTGCAGCGACCATGAAATGATGGAGTTCAAGATTCTCAGGGCTGCAAGGAGAGCACAGCAGGCTCACTACCCTGGACTTCAGGAGAGCTGACTTTGGCCTCTTCAGGGATCTGCTGGGTAGAGTACTATGGGACAAAGCCCTAGAAGGAAGAGAGGCCCAAGACAGCTGGTTAATATTCAAGGTTCAATTTCTCCAAGCTTGGGAGCAATGCACTCCAGCAATGAGGAAGTCAAGCAAAAACACCAAGAGGCCTGCATGGATGTACAAGAAGCACCTGGACAAACTAAAAAAAAAAAGGAAGCCTATAGAGGGTGGAAGCAAAGTCAGGAAGCCTGGGAGGAATACAGAGAAGTTGCCTGAGCACACAGGGATCACATTAGGAAAGACAAAGCCCTGACAGAATTAAATCTGGCCAGCGATGTTAAAGGCAACAAGAAAAGTTTCTATAAATATGTCAGTGATAAAAGGAAGACTAAGGAAAATGTGGCCCCTCTCCAGAAGGAAATGGGAGACCTGGTTACCCAGGATATGGAGAAGGCTGAGGTACTCAATGACTTTTTTGCCGCAATCATCACCGTCAGATGCTCTAGCCACACTGCCCAAATCAGAGAAGGCAAATGCAGGGACTGAGGGAATGAAGAACCNACTGAGGGAACGAAGAACCGCCCACTGCAGGAGAAGGTCAGGTTTGAGACTATCTAAGGAACCCAAAGGCGCACAAATCCATGGGACCTGATGAGATGCATCCACGGGTCCTGAGGGAACTGGCAGATGAAGTGGCCAACTCACTGTCTAGCATATTTGAGAAGTCGTGGCAGTCTGGTGAAGTTCCCGCTGACTGGAAAAGGAGAAATATAACCCCCAACATTAAAAAGGGAAAAAAAGAAGACCCAGGGACCTATAGGCCCTTCAGTCTCACCTCTGTGCCCAGCAAGATCATGGAGCAGATTCTCCTGGAAACTCTGCTCAGGCACATGGAAAGTAAGGAGGTGATTGGTGACAATGAGCATGGCTTCACTAAGGACAAATCATGCCTGAAAAATTTGGTGGCCTTCTATGATGGGGTTATAGCGTTGGTGGACAAGGGAAGAGCGACTGATATTATGTACCTGGACTTGTGCAAGGCATTTGACATTGTGCCACATGACATCCTTGTCTCTAAATTGAGAGACATGGATTCAACGGAATGACCACTCAGTAAATAAGGAATTGACCGGCTGGTCACGCTCAAAGAATTGAAGTCAGTGCCTCGATGCACAGGTGAAGTCCAGGGATGAGTGGTATTCCTCAGGGGTCGGTACTGGGACCAGCACTGTTTAACATCTTTATTGGCAACATGGACAGCGGGATTGAGTGCACCCTCAGCAAATTTGCCAACAACACCCAGCTATGTGGTGTGGTCGACACACTGGAGGGAAGGGATGCCATCCAGAGGGGCCTTGACAGGCTTGAGAGGTGGGCCCATGTGAACTGCACGTTCAACATGTCTAAGTGCAGGGTCCTACACATGGGTTGGCACAATCCCAAGCACAACTACAGACTGGACAGAGAATGGATCGAGAACAGCCCTGAGAAAGACTTGGGGGTGCTGGTTGATGAAAAGTTCAACATGAGCCAGCAGTGTTAGCAGTCCAGAAAGCCAACTGTGTCCTGGGCTGCATCAGAAATAGTGTGACCAGCAGGTCAAGGGACGTGATTCTGCTCCTCCACCCCACCTCAAGTACTGTGTCCAGCTCTGGGGTCATCAGTACAAAAAAGACATGGAGCTGTTGGACCAAGCCCAGAGGAGGGTTAATGTTGGTCAGAGGTCTGGAGCACC
>VWZZ01007655.1:346607-378489 GCA_013399095.1 Psophia crepitans | reverse complement strand
AATCAGACTGTAATTTGGAATGTATCTCAAGTAGTGGCTGTTAATCACAGTTAAACGGCTATTTGACGGAGATGACAGTTCCAGTCTAACAAGCAGGCACTTCAGAGGCACACAGTGCTGAAGGCAGTGCTGTCTGCGCTGTATCACCACTGATTCTACAGCTTGCTTAGTGCTGGGAGCAGCCATGGGAAAACACCCTGCAAGGCAGCACAGCATTCAGGGGTGGCACGAAAGAAGAAAACTAGCAATGAGGAAGAACACAGGTCTCAAGTTTTCAGTTCCTTCTTTAGATGTCTCAGGTAATGAGAGAAAATATATCTAAAAAGAATAGAATTAAAGTTACCATGGAGCAGGAAAACTGATAAACTCCACTATGAATAGAACAGAATATTTCAGTTGGAAGGGACATACAATCATCAAAAGTCCAACTGTCTGATAAATTCAGGACCGATCGAGTTAAAGCATGTTGCTAAAGGCATTGTCCAAATGCCTCACTGACAGGCTTGAAGCATTGACCACTTCTCTAGTAAATCTCTTTCAGTGTTTGACTACCCTCTTGGTAAAGAAATGCTTCCTAATGTCCAGTTTAAACCTACTCTGGTGCAGCTTTGAACCATTCTCACATGTCCTATCACTGGATACCAAGGAAAAGAGATCAGCACCTTTCTCTCCACTTCCCCTCCTCATGAAGCTGTAGAAAGCTATAAGATCACCCCTCAGCCTCCTTTTCTCCAAACTAGACAAGCCCAAAGTCCCTAGCCACTCCTTATAGGACATTCCTTCCAGTCCTTTCACCAGCTTTATTGTCCTCCTCTGGATGCATTCAAGGATCCTCAAAAACTTCTTAAATTGTGGGACCCAGAACTGCACACAGTACTCAAGGTGAGCCACACCAATGCTGAATACAGCAGGAAATCACCTCTTCTGTCCAGCTGCTTATTCTGTGTTTGATGCACCCCTGGATGTGGTGTGCCCTTTGGGCTGCCAGGGCACTCTGCTGACACATTGACCTGCTGAAACGGCATCACCAGACCCCTTTCTGCAGAGCTGCTCTCCAGCAACTCCTCTCCCAACTTATACTTGTGCCTGGCATTACACCATTCTAAATGCAGAATCCAGCATTTTGGCTTGTTAAATTTCATCCCACTAATCATAGCCCAATGCTCAATCTATGCAGAACATTCTGCAAGGCCTCTTGTCCCTTGGGAGAGTCAACAGCACATCCCAGTTTGGCATCATGAGCAAACTTGTTGAACTAATGTTAAGAGCACTCACACTGAAGGTCACAAAAAACCTAAATTAATCTGAATTGTAAAGTCAGTGAAACATCTGTGTTCAGATGGTTGTCTAGGGTACCACAGAAAATTGATTAAGTAATGAATCAGACGTCAACGATCCATCCGAATATGTGCTTTGCCTCTAGTCTGCAAACAGAAGTGATGTATTTATATGCCTAAGTCTTCCATGGGACTACTTGGATATGGAAAATTAATGTTCACACCACTCAACCTTATCTCCAGCTATGTGCAGCATTAGTGTTGTGGGTTACAGTCTTCCCCCCCAAAAAAAGAATAAAAGAAATCTCAAAGTTTCCCTTCCAGTTAACAGTCAGGGTTTTTTTTTCTTCTAATTAATATCATATTGTTGATATAAATTTTAAAGAACAGACATTTCTCAGTAATTCAATTCTACTTAATTATTCTAATACTGAATACAAATCCCAGAATATACTTAGCTTGCAACAATTATTTCTGTCTTGTTACTGAATTATGTAGTAACACAGAGCCTTAAAAATGCTATAACATTTCTGGTTCTTGTGCATGGAAGAATAAACACTGGTTTGATGTTAAGCTTCCAGTTGGAAAAAACAGGCTATAAATAAAACATGTATTGAAAAGCAGAAAGACTAAGGAGACCTTAAGAAATCATTAAAAGCAGATGTCCCAAATTAAGAACTTGCATCAGGTTCCTAACCCTTCTAAGACACTTGAACATCTGAGCCAAAGCCTACTGTACACAAGAAAAGTTACTTCTCCAGCTCAAGTGGCTTTGGATCAGGCTTCAAAATCATAAGAGGAAGACTGCTTGAGTCTTAAAGTACATCTTTGGCTTCATATATAGACACACATCACAGACTAAACACAAGTCAAGACAAATCCCTCAAAAAGACCAAATCTCCCATTGTACTGTCACACCATTACTGAGAAACTCGTGCAAAAATGTATTGCTGTTGTGGGTGACGTGCAACAGTGCTGCCCTCACTTATAAGACTAATGTTCCTTTGCAAAATACTTTTTTCCAAATGTTAGTGTATGGCACCATATTGAGCAAGAGCAATTGAAAAATTGGTCAGAAATTTGAATCATGTAGATGGAGTTGCAAATAAAGATTTAGGACAAGCAAAGCATGAAAGGAGGAAAAGCGCCCTGAAGTCAAGTGTAGTCTCAATAAACACTAGCTTCATGACACTGAAGGAAAAGAAAAACCTTCTTGAGGTGGTACCTGAAAATGGGTTTCTATAGCTATATACAAGGAAGTTGCTTCCTGTTGTTCACCAAGTCCTTTGTTCTGGAAAGCAGGACTTGCATTTACCTCTGAAAGGAACAATACTATATTAACATGTTTCCCCCCCCCAGAGTATTTTTTCTCTCTGCCCTATCAATGAAAGGATTTTATAGAAGTGATTAAGTCAGTTCCAAGGCGCTATTGATGTTCTCTGTACAGTGCTGTGAATGGAGAAAAAGTAGCATATGATATCTAAATCCCTCTATCAACTATGTAATTTGAATACAAATAAAATAATGTAAAGCTCCTAAGTGTTTTTGGATGGTTTTTAGTAATTTCAAAGTTAGTACCTCAGAACATAAGATTATTACATCTGAGACATTTCTTGGACCTTGCATCTATGCCCAAAAATTGAGTGAACCACCCAAGCATTTGGCGTAACATGGAACTGTTCTGAGATAAGACAGGATCTTCAGCCAGTATGAAATGCCTCTGCTCCATCAGCTTTGTACTACAGTATCAGCTGCACTTGAACTGTTTAAGTGGAGGAGTACATGTCATCTCATTTGGATTAACTAAATTGTACTGGATGACTATAGGTACATCGTCTTTTGCCTCACAATTAAACAGTAAGCAGAGTTAGTGCATAAGAAGGCCCTTACTAAACGCATTGTCACTTTAACACATGTTTTACATTGGGCACAGCAACAATACAAAAGCATTTATAAACTGGATCAGAGCCAACAGATGGCTCCTCCAAGCCATCAGTCTCAGAATCCTACCCAGTTCCCACTCCTTCCCAGAAAAAGCCTGGGAAAACAGATTGGGAAGATTCATAAGCACACACACATGATTTATGTGTCTTTGTATGTCTATATGCACACACATACAGACATCTAAGTCTGTATACGTATAAACATGTACACATACAGTATATATGTACAGAGTGCTCAGGTGTAAAATATTATCTGGGCTTTTCAGGTATCCAAGACACTCCCACAAAGTTTATGCAAGGAACTTTCCCCATTCAGTGGGGATATTTCATTAAATATTGGGAAGAGCTAGAACTACAACATGTGTAACTAGGTATTTCAGTTTCTTCCAACAAGGTATTCCACATTTAGAGACCAGTTTGTTTCACACCTTGGCTGAAGGCCTGCCACAGCAGGGACTGCAATACTGGCTATGCTTAGAGCTGGGGGTAGCTGCCGAGCCTCTCTTTGAACAACCACATGCTGCAAGTACTGTTCTGGAGCTGCTGACTGCCACTTCCCACATTTTGGAAAAGAAATTCCTCTCTGGCATTGCCATGGGGAAATTTCCTCATGTTGATAGATAAGAGCAGCTTTTATTCTTGAAAAAAAATGCAGCAGTAGAATTGCTCCTTGTTTGTGCTGATCAGCGTAACTGTTTATGCTAGAAAAGCGGGTGCCTGTAAGGGAAGTATTTTAAGACATGACTTGAGATGACTAGTTGCATGTTTCCAGCTGGAGCCCATTTTTCTCCTAAACACCATCAATAAAAACAGGACCTATTTCTCTACATCTGATTCTTGCTAGAGAGATGTACATGTGTTTCTCTTGAAATTGTTCCTTTTTTTTATATCACTTTGATTTTACAATGCTCAACATCTGTACTGTAAGCCTCTAGAAAAAACACTAAGACTATATACTTAGAGACAAAAATCACATTAACTCCAGAAAAGCAATAATACACAAGTTTAGAAACAAGAGAAGATTAAAGATTTGCATTCACAATCAGTAATTTTTAACCTTAAAGGTCCAGCAGACCTCAGAGTTTTACTTCTATAGCTTAGTCTCCAAGAATACCAATTTGAGTTGAAGGGCTTGCAAGAAGGCCCTCCAAAATCAATAACCATGTGGCTTCCCCTACCCGTTTCCTCAGGCAGGAAGCATCTCATGATACTACCTTGCTTAGGATTTGAGGTTTGTACAAATCACTCTTCCTCCTAAGGGCATAATCCAGGAAACAAACACTAGTTAGGACTATAGCTTTCCTACTCCAAGACAAGCTCTGGGCATTGCCCTATTGATACAACTCATCAGCAAAGGACGACACCTGGAAGTATTTGTGCCAGAAACCACACAGCTCAAGCTCCTGAGATTCATAGAAGGAAAAAATGTTATTCTGACCAGCTCAGGAATGGAGCAAAGTGCAGTCATTTTTCCACAGCCAGAAAGACATGCCAGAATACATAGGGTGATATAAACCAAAGGAAGTACCACCTGACCCATTCCAAATACAGATGTCAATCTGACATATGACAAGGAAGCCACTTCAGACAGGTTCTCACTTCAATGGGAAGAAACATTCCTGAATCAAAATTCAGAACATGAAGTATTTATTTACAGAAGACATCAAGCTACAGCTAACAGTAGCTTATTAAAAAACAAGATTAAAGCTCTTATCTATAAAGATATAATAATTCAGTAGAAAAATTTATGGAATTAGAAATGAACAACCCATTCAGATTTTGTGGGCCCTTCACAGGTAACTGCTAAATGGAACCTAGTACAAAGTAAATTACTGGAAAAACCTAAAATTGTTTTCCTACCACACAAGACTGAAAAGGCTTTCGATTGAACATGTCTAGCAAATGTCATCACTAATACAGAAGGAAACATCTATTTACTCATCTCCAGCAGTTTGAAATTCATCTTGCCAATAAGGCAAGGACCCAAAGAAGGTTTTGTTTCAGTTCTACCTTGACATAGACTTCTTGAATGGCCTTTAGGAAATGTTCTAATTACAACCAGGAATGAATTATAGATGGAAGTTTTCTCATTGAATGGATTTTCATTGGGAAATACTGACTCTTAAAAAGAATTTCCATGAAACATTATCACATATTCAATAAGGTTCTGCTGTAATACTGGCTGCTTTCCTAACAGCTCACCTGGCAAGAATGGGATCTTCAGATTCATATTCATTTTACTATGTGGACCTGTTCATGTAATGACATTTCACAGGATGTCTCCCAGGAGTTGAGGGCAGCTGTCTGCTTCATTTCAGTAATGGAAAACAATAATATTTTCAGGGCTTTCAAGAACGTTAATTTTCTAGAAGTGTGGGAAGCTTCAGAATTCCTACATTTTTCTCCCAGCCAGAATAACTTAAGCTTCCTGAAGTTCTTGTGGATCTTTCCATAGAACAAAAGGTCTGAATTCCCACTGACTCTCCCTTCAGCCTCTTCGGGCCATGCTCAGCTGGCATAGGTTGTATCCCATTGTGTCCCCACAAGTCTTCCCACATCAGCACAGGACTCCATGTGTCCGTGAACATGGTGCAATGACCCAGGACAGAAGGCAGCTTGAAATGAGAGAACTTTTCTCCATTTTGGTTACTGCAGCAGAAATACTTGATAAAGTTCTTGGTGTTTCAGCTCCCCCTCTGTCACATGGTAGTTATCACTGTCTTCATCCCTCATCCTTTTCTAGTTGATTTGAAAACGCTCCAGGAGATAAGTTATCTTTTATTGAGTGCTAATTTGCAGCCTCTGGGAAAAGCTACAGCGAGTGAAGAGTCTAGCAGAGCTTTCTTAAGTTCTGCCTAAGTTCATAACTGTAAAGATCAACAGCAAAGCAGATGGGGGAAAAAAAGACCCATTATTTTTAAGTAGAAATACAGCTTAGAAGTGTTGCAAAACAAAGCCATGCAGAGGGACAGTGTTTAAAACATAAAACCAGACCCCCAGGTTGTTAGACACCTTTTGAAATCATTGGCCTTGGCCTGTACATGAGCAATCTATGCAGACAGAATCCAAACGATGGGTAAATTAGAACAGTTGATACATTTTAGCACAGTTAAGGCAAGGAACACAAGAATTCAAAAATATTTGGTTCTATTCTCTAGCTAGCCAGAAAAATAAAGATAAAATGTGAAATACTGGCTTATTTTAAAAATCACACAATAGAATTAAGACTCAAGAAAGGAACATCATAGAACTCCATGATTTAATTGCTACAGCAACTGGCAAAGCAGTTTCAGAGTGGTTCTAGCAGTTCTCTCATACTATCAAAACAAATTGAACATTAAAATTTAAAAGAGAAATGGTCATTTAATGTGTCATATTAACACATTAAAAAGTGTTATCATATGTAATGTGAATTTAATATTATACCCATATCATATTGTAGCCCTTCAAAATATTCATTGGGACAGGGATGAGAACCTCCTAGGTTACAGATTCAGTCTGCAGCCAATTTAATCTCATCCCACTCAAACTTATCAAGTTCTGAATTAAAACTAGCAGGATTTTCTTAGTCTCACTATTCTAACAATGTCATTCTAAAGCCTCACTCTACTGATGGTTTGGAGCCTTCCACTAAGTTCCTGCCAGAACTTACCTATAACCATATTATGTCTTTTTGCTCTTCAACATTTTCTTTCAGTTTAAATAACTTTTCCTGCTTTGGTGTTTATTCCATCTCCTCCACATAGAAAGCTATCACATTTCAAAGTGATACGTTTTCACTTTGCTACACTAAACAAGCCATAAATAACATTGAAGTGTATATATACACACAAAAATACATATACTATACATAAATATAAGATTTATAAGTGCATATACACACATACATGTACATAATTATGAAGAAATGGGACTATGTCAAACCAGATTATATAACTAAAGAAAAATGTGAATTGACAAATAAGAAAAGTATAGTTTTATAGACTGTTTTCATCACTTGCATTAAGAAAAAGGTTAATTAATTATGTTGAAATGGCATATGGATATGCATAAAAATGAGATGCTTGTATGTATAACTATCCAGAAATAATTTGAACAAGTTTGAGAAAGGCAATTACATCTAGTAGCAGCTAGAATTCAAAGTACTTCAGGAAAAGGTGATTCTAGTGAAAGTTTAAGACCTATAATTCTCTTCATGTCCTGAAAACTAAGGCACTCTTTCCTTTGAACCCCTTCCATTGAAATGGAACAGTAACTCTCATGGCCACAAAATAGCCTCATTTTTTCTGACTCAAGTTCAGTACCTTGTAGCAGTATTGCATGGCTTAATTATAAATTTTAAGAGCATCACTTAACACTAACTGGATTCTTTATGAGAAATGGGAAACAAGATTTCTACTTTACCTTCTCAACCCATGCTAGTTGTCATTTCTTTTCAGACTACCATGTACTTTCTTATTCATCCACATTCAAAACGAAACACAATATTTTCAGCCTCCTATGAAGAACTGATTCCTAAATATTTTGTCACCAAACCCACTATTTTTTCTTGCAAAATGGGAACCAGATCATAGCAATTCAAGTAAACACAAGTCTTAGTTTTGTACAATGGCATTTTAACCTTCCCATACTATTCTCCATCTCTGTGCAATTTAACATTTTCTTTATTCTTTGGAATATAGCCCAATAAGCAAGCCTTCATCTCAGCTCACTTTTGGAATTTATTCTAGGATGCACCTGGACTGACTTACAAGAGTGTTTCAGACGTATTCAAAGATGGAGGTTTGCTGCACTGTGACCCCTAAAAAGCACAGTTAGCAGTTGCTACTGGCATGAGTCATTCTTCAGCCAAACACAGTGCAAAATGAACAGCAGAGCTATTCCCTTAACAGATACTCAGATTGAATACTTGAGTTTCATTGAACTAAACAGTTTTGTCACTTATCTTTGATATATTAGGTATTACACCAGAGTTTTCATTACTTAGAAGGATATTGGAAAAATATGGCCAATGAAACTACAATGCACAATGCTTGCAGAGTAGCATGCATGTTTGACTTCACCCCCTCCCCCAGTAAATAAAAACAGAACTCAGATTTGGTTTTGCTAGCAAGGAGTAATCGGATAATTAAGGTGACAGAGCTTAACACATACTTTCTATGGGCACCAACTTACCATACCAAAATGCAGTTGCAGCATTAAGCTGAATCACCAGCTATTGTGCACACTTATTGAAAACTCATTTTGAGGCAATTTATCTAATAAATGTCTCCTTAAGAATGGCATTAGTACTATTTTATCATCTTACCACATTAAGAGGCAAATTACTCAAATCAACCATATCATTGTTTTCACATGATGAAATCAACTCATTCATGCTACAAGCTTTAATTTCTCTAGCTTCTTTAATACCAGGATCAGTCAGTGCTCTGTTTTTAAAGATGGCTCACTCTGTACTGATTTACCATGTGCACCATGTGCATAAACAGCTGAGTTGGAATAGAGGAAAGGAGAATTAAATTGTTGGAATGGCCAGCTGGTTAGAATGAGAGTATAATTACCTCTGAGCAGCAGCATTGCATCCTGTCAGCTTAAGCAGTTTGTGGAATTATAAAGTCAGTTTGCAAGCTGAAGACATTTCCAAGTACTTTGAGAAGACACTGTAGCCTTGCTTAAACAAACATAAGATTAACAGCCTGACTATATGCTTTGGAAGAATGAATGTCCTGGCAGTCATTGCTGGTAAATAGAAAACCTGTCTATCTGGTAATTGTTATCCAGTTATCTGATAACTCTGACACAATAACTATCCAAAGCCAATGTCCAGGTTTCAGTGTACGACTGGAGATTCAAATTCATATACTCAGACTGATTAACTGGCATGATTCTCAGCCTCACTACCAAGGCTACCTCAGTGAAGTCTACTTCACCATGAGCAGTTCATACCTCACCTTAAATTATATCATCATCTTATTCAGAAATAAAACATTAAAAATTGAAAAGCTCTCAGGTCTACGATATAAACACCACCTTATTTAAACTGTCATGGGCTTTGAACTCTCAATGACTGCAAAATGTGCATGATCTGAAAAATAACACTAATGCAAACCTAATGCCACCCTTGCACAGTTCCTTGAGGAATTCAATGTGAAATAGTCCAAGAATAAAGAAAGAGCTACATTTTAACTTCATTAAAAATTAAGCATCATAACAGAACCAACAGCAAAACAGCATTAACTGAAGGCAGCATTTCTGACCATATGATGAAGTAATAGTTTTCACTGAACAAGGTACATTTGAATGTTTGTATGTATACTCATATGCTTTATATTTATTCATACACAAAACCAAAAGTTCAACTTGTATTGTACCACATATTTCATTATATTATAAATTTCAAAGAATACAACCTTACTTATGGGAAAGCTGTATGATGTTTTATTTTTAAATTGCATCAGATAACCATGTATTTACTACCGGTAGTCATTAAAACATATACTATACCTGCCTCAGTAATGGCATCCTTAAGGAAGGAATAAGGCTTGCATTAGTCAAGTAGTACTACATCAAATAGCTTAAACCCCAAGAATATATCCATTTCCCCGTTTCAATAACAGATGAAAAATTACATAACAGGATTCAGTAATAAGAAAACTCAGAAAAACCGAAAGAATAAGATATTGCAAACATTAATTTTAAGAAATGTCACAAGTCACTAGAACAGTTGTCCTAGACTTGGAGAATTCCATCTCAACAGCATAGTAGCTTTTATTCATTAACTTCGAAGGCACTGATTCACTAGCATATTGTGAAGAACTGAAGGTGAACTGAAAGCTGCATTTTAACAGTAATTTAGAAACAGTTATAAGAATTTTAAAATTACAGTGGCTGACATTCAAAAAAACTTTGCAAACTCACCATGTACTATCCAACACAACTGTCTGTTGTCTGTTTCAACTTGGAGATAGAGTTTCAGTGTTTCAGCTGCTGCTGTGTGATACCTGTTTAAAAAAAATAACAGGAAAGATCTTATGTGGCCACTTCATAATACAAAATTGAAGTTGTTAGAGGTAAACTGTATATTTACTTCTAATACACACAGCATGCACAAAATCTTAAGTCAATATAAGTTTTGCTGTTTGCTTTAGCAAAAGCAGAGTTAGACTCAGCTCTCAAACACAGAGCACAAAACCATGTCAACCTGATATTGAGAAAAGTACCTAGGAAAGCTCATTTTTTCTTTCAAGCTGAATTCTTAACACCTTTGAACCCTTCTGAAATTTGTGGTATTTTAAATACAGTGATATACTTGGAGAGATAAAGAGCCTAGATTTCTTGTGAAACAGGCAGAACTTGGTCCACTGTGCTTAGTGTAAGCAGAAGGCGCTCTCTAAAAGCAAGAAGTCTTCGGTTTTCAAATGCTGCAGCCTTCCACGTTTCGCCGCCAGGTGGCAAGACGACAGCAAAAGGGATCCTGCTCAGCCCGTGCGATCCCAACATCATTAACCAGCTGCCGTTCTCTCATGTAGCAATGCAAAAAGCAACAGCTCCTTAAACGGTGAGACTCAAGAATAATGACACACCGCATTTTCTGGATTTGCAAAATACTGAGAAAGTGAAAGTAATTAGGGTTCCACATAGCTCTATAAAACAATTTATAAAACGACTGACAAAGCAGACAAGGGTTTTGTATTGCAATTGGAAGTTACATGCTACGCCATCTTCCTGCACACCCTGGTGTGCAGGTCTATTGCTATAGACCATATCCTGCAGTAGAAACTGCAAAAGCAATTTTTGGTGACTAGCTCTGACAATGCAACTTGAGAGAAACCCACACAGGTTAGGGTATTGGAAAAAGTATTGGAGTGGTTAACAGCATACACTTGGGGTGGGTGTAATAGATTACTTTCTCTTTGTGTATTTGATTAAGCTAGGGAATAAGAAGGAAAAACCTAGGCTCTGCTTCTCACTGAAGAGGTTGAAAAGCTCCAGTGTTCGGGAGGTCACAGTAACAAATCATGTTCCTGGTCAGGTTAGTTTTAGAAGAATGGGTTAACAGCAAACAGATATCCATGCTGCAAGTAAACTGAATTACTGAAACTAATATGACCTGCAAACAGGACAATTTTTATGCATCAAAAAGCTTCAGGAAGTCCAGCACTATCAGAAGGGACTAGCACTTTAAATAATCATATTATCAGAAATTTGAAAGTCATACATCACAAGTTTAATACACAGAAAAAACTTCGTTGATCTTCCTCCCCTCCCACCTTGATTTCATTTTGTCTGAAAAGAACTCAACTATCCTGTACATTACTTCTAGAATAAGAAGGTCTGACAAAATGCATCCAGCCCTTGAAGTTCGGATAATATAATTCGTGAGATCAACTGAGTGGCAACAGCTATGACAACACTCAGTCTCCCTGTAAGCTGCTCATATGAATGATGCTGCTTTTTACTCACTTCATCCAAAGCTGCCAAAAAGCACATATCAGTCTTTGTTCATCTACATTAGCTTTTCTAGTAGTTGAAAAGTATTAAATGCATGGAGATGAAAACCACGAAGTACATGAAGCTGCATAAAATTGTTAAAGACAGTGCTTTTCTAAAAAGCACAATTTCACAAAGAAGTTTGTCTTGAGAAGATTATTTGCCTCAATGAAATTGGAATTCCGAAATAAAACTTAGATTCCATAGCTTAGATCCATTTTACAACCACATCTTTCAAATGTTCCTGAAGTTTTTTCATTGTTTAATTTTAGAGTAATCATATCATGCCATATGAAAAGCGTCTGAGTTACCAGACAATAAAGTTCAGAAATCAAGCTCCTCAATGCCAGTTAAGCACTCAGGATCACTTACAAGTTTAAAAATCTTAGTCTACACACATTTGTCATGAGAATAGCATTTTTTGTGGCTTCTTCCACAGTGTCTACCCAAGTTTCCAGTAATATTTCCAGAAAATATCTGAGTAATGACTACACTTAAACAGAACAGACTTCAGGAAAAATACTTGTATCTGACAAAGCAGTAGCAAACTGGAAATCAAAACCTGGCTAGAAAACACATCTCTTATTTTGGTCCAAATATTTCAAACAACCTGATGGGAAAAACAGTTAGTACCAGTGACACAGAAACAATACTAGAGCAGGTAAGACCAACTGTTGTGAAGCAGTAAGGAACTGGAGTGCACTGGGTGAGGAACATCACACTGGATCAGCACATGTGGGATCTATGCATTTTGATGGTTCTGTTGTAGGGTGCACAACTTCACTGGATTCTGAGATACATTGGAGGCTTTGTTACACAGCTGTGACAAGGGCTAGCTTATTTGGTTTGCTGAATGTTTGCTAAGAAGCCATTCAAAAGGGATGTGTTTAACATCAAAATAGACATAACAAGTACACCAACAAATAAAATTAAACATTCACAACCAAAAGAGACTAAAGCCATATACAGTATTAATACTAAAAAGCATATAAGAGTCAGATATTCAAAAGGGAAAGGCAGCAGAAGTTCCCAGCAGTGCTGCATATTGTAACTAAAATTTTAGCCCTACTGGAATCAGTGAGAAAATTACCTGCCAATTCAGTAAGTCTCAAGTTTACCACATAGATGAGCACAGAGTAATCTTTAACAGTATTTAAACAGAAAATGCAATTTGGTCATTTTATCCTTGCTAATACTGCATCCAGTTAGTCTGATTCACAGTAATCTCTCTCTAGGTTAAAGGGCTACTAAACACAGGACTATTTATAACATTTTTTATTCATCTATATGTTCTATAACATCCCCTGCAATACCTAAATGACAGCAACACAGTATAGATTCTCCAAAATAAAGCTATACTATTACTTGCAATTCTAGGCAAATAAGTTTTTTTTTTAAATAACTTGAGGTCATACAGAGCCTACTTTCACAGATATTCATACAGGATTCAAAGCTTAATTTTTGACTTGACTTTGCTGTGCAGCAGAGAAATCACTGCTACATAAACTATAAATAAAGACGGGTCAAAAACATCTCCAAAAAAGCATGGATTTAATGCACTGACAATCTTATATCCCACAAAGTAAATCATCAAATGAGCATATCTGAAGTAGGGGTAACATTTGTAACTTTTGCTTTAGATAACTAGAAATGGTAAGTTTCTTACGCATCTGCTTTCTGAACTCTTCCTGGCCATTGACCTCAACAACCTCAACCAAGACATGAAACCAGTTATTGTTAGTTAAGGCAAGAATAACAAAAGTCACCTTTTAATATACATACATTCTCATTTTGTTAACTTCTGGTGATGTTCATTTCCTTCTGAAGTATAAGCATCAACAGGAAATGTCAAAAGTTTTCTTTCAGATTTAACTTGCCTCCCTATTTATCTTTCATTCCCTTTCTCTTGCTTTCATCTAAAAAAGCCCCAAACAGAAAATCCTAGAGGTAAGTTACTTACAAGAAGAAAGCTTGTAGGAAAAATATGTACACACTATTTCAGTTCTGTTGACTGCCTCAGTCACTGGTGAGAGCACCATTCTGTAGACCGATCTGAAAAAAATGAGGTAAAAAGAGGGACTGGGAATCAGGAAATTTAAGTGCCCTTGACTACTGACACACTTTACTAATATATCTTGAGCAGGTCACTTAACTTCACTGTGTGCATTTCTAAAAGGGTAATTTTATCCACCTTTGAATAATATTTTAATCTCATGCTTTCAAAGCCATTCCAAAGAAGACTGTGCTCCTATTTGTCAAAGCCAAAAGATATCAGATAGGGGCAAATAAATCCCAATATTCTATGGCAACGTGACACCATTCCCCAATTAAACCATTGGAACAAAGCACAGTCATTAACATGGAACGATTCCAGATTCACACTGTTCATTTGTGCTTCCCCAAACACAGCAATTTAGGATTATTTGAGTTCATATACTTCAACAATACAAAGTTTTTTAGTGCTGAAATATAATTCACATACATTTAAGATATATGATTATACATATATACATCTTATAAAATAATATGGAAATTGCTTCTGTCTTCCAAAATTATGCAGTGCCTTTCATTAATGCACATGATGCACAATGCTTACAGTCCTCTGGAGTGATTCCAACTAGTGCCATCCCAGCAGTCTTCTTTCCATGGTCATGGGGAAATTTTTTAAAGTGAGCCTCTGCTGACTGAGGACAGACATACAAGAAGTATTCTCAAGAACACAGTATTAAATATACTCAAGTCTTCAAGCAAAGTCAGCCTATTGTCTTTAGTTCAATCTTCACGTTGTGAGGAAAAGCAATCATCCACAGATCCTTCAAACCACTTGTACTGCTGCCTTGGGTAGCACTTGCTATTTCTCTTTGTGTAGCCAAGTCTTGAGTGTCCATAGTCACACACATGAGCTGGCTCCAGTACCTATAATCATTAGAAAACCAGATTTGTCAGAACAAAACACCTCACTTCTACATGTCCTTTCAAACTTATAAAAAAATTAAGATTGGTTTCTAGCTTTTCCAAACCTTTCCTGCTGGCATCCCAGCTGACTTAGGTAAGAGTTCCTGGACTGATAATGCCTCCATTTGTCCCATTAGTATATATTTTAAGTTCAGTTTATCTTCATTTCTCAAAATTCATTGTCTCCAGGTGACTTAATCACATATAGCCAATATGTACATACTCAATTTACTTCGATATTTCTTCTGTTCTTTTTTGATGTGCTAAAAATAAAGGTCTTTTGCATGTACAGAGAAAGGCGTTTAACTGAAAACAAACAAGATGTCACTTGTCCCCTTTTATCCACCCATATCAGCTTTATTGTCCATACTATAAAGTAAAAGCTAAAATATTTACCTAAAGACAGGCTTCTTGGTCTTCCTGTTGAGCATTCTGTATGAAAGAGCAAGAAAAAACGAACAGATTTCATAAATATTAAATTTCTTTCTACTACTCAAAAGTCAAGCATAAAATATATCTACACAAATTCCTTTCAGCAGCGAATAATAATTAGTATGGACTTTTCCCCAGTCAATCAGCAATAAACTGCTGTATCATTGTGTTTTAGAAAGAATCTTGAACATGGATTCTGTTTTGATCAATCTACAAAACTTTAAAATACAATTAATAAGCACATATCTCTCCAAGTCACCAATGTTTGCTGCTTAAGAAAGATCTTAATGTTCAGTTTGCTGGACTTGACTCTACACTGCAGAAAAGAACAACTGTTTCTACAGCTTTGGCACAACAGCACATTAAACAAATCTTTCTTAGCTGCAAACAAAAGGAAAACATCTTGCTTGTAACAAGATTTTTAGCCAACACTAACAAGAGTCTTTAGACTGTAATCAAACTTCTAACCAAAAGAATAAATGATAACTCCCATATATTTGAAAAGGAGGACAAGCCAACCAAATCTTCTGCTCTCCACTACCAGCTACAAGATTCACATTCAGTTAAATTTATTAGAAAATAATTTAAAAAAATCACTTCAACTGTTTACAATACCAATCTAAAACAAAACACTAGTACATTAGAAGACCAGATTTTAAAATGAGAAACAAGTGCATTTATATAGACTCAAAAGTAGCTGAAGTTCTACTTTGCTCAAAGGTACAGTTTGTATATATTTGGAATTTCAGGTAACAACATTGCTGGTTTACTTGCTAGTTCTATTGATAAAGGCCTTGGGTTCTGCATGGCACACAATCGCTCTTAGGTTTAGCTGGTATTTCTTCCGTTTTGAGCAGTGATATGATCAGAATCCTTGCTGGATGTTCTGAGTACTCCCTACACTTAACTCATAATAGGTCCAATTCTATTCTTGTTTCTGCAGATGACATCTGGCTAAATTGCACAACAAGTAATAGAGGTTTCTTTGTGATCTTTCTTAACTTGAAGATTTTTTGTTTATAGTTCTTTGCAAAGAATAGATGTCTTTATATGAGTTTATTCCTGTGGAAGTTCAGCACCTCCCATACCTTTCAAACTGGAAGAAGGAATAATTATGATGGGATGTAGTGTGCCTATGTGGCCAAGAAGGCCAATGGCATCCTGTGATGCGTTAAAGAAGTGTGGCCAGCAGGTCAAGGGAGGTGATCGTTCCCCTGTACACTACCCTGGTGAGACCCCATATGGAGTACTGTGTCCTGTTCTGGGCTCCCCAGCTCGAGACAGACAGGGATCTCCTGGAGAGAGTCCAGCAGAGGGCAACAAAGATGATAAAAAGCCTGGAGCATCTTCCCTATGAGGAGAGCCTGAGAGACTTGAGTCTCTTCAGCCTGGAGCAGGCTGAGAGGGGATCTAATCAGTGTTTATAAATATCTAAACTGTGGGAGGCAATTGAACAAGGTCAAACTCTTTTCAGTGGTGGGTAGTGAAAGAACAAGGGGCAATGTCCAAAAACCAGAACACAGGAAGTTCAACTCAAACATGAGAAAACTCTTCCACAGTGAGGGTGACAGAGCACCGGAACAGGCTGCCCAGAGAGGTTGTGGAGTCTCCTCCTTTGAAGATATTCAAGACCCATCTGGATGCCTATCTGTGCAGTCTAGTATAGGGCACCTGCTTTGGCAGGGGGGTTGGACTCGATCTCTAGAGGTCCCCTCCAATCCCTACCAATCTGTGATTCTAGTGATCCATCAGAGAATGATGAATCACACTAACAGCTTTTAACAACTGATCAGCAATCCAAAGACTGGACATTACATACACATTTTTCAAGTTTTAAGGCACATTTCACTAGAAACGTGCCCAGAAATGCCAAGAGGACAGTCCTATTGTGACAGACAGACTGAGACTCAATTCATGCTCCAAAGAGCTGACAAACCACTCATCTGCCTGTTCAGAAATAGGAAGACAAGAAGAGGTTTAGTGCAGGTCACAATAATGAAGACAGGACTAATTCTCATCTCTGCTCAATCACACTGAATCCTATAAAGGAGAGACAACTGTTTGCAAACAATCTGAAAATAAATCAACTAATTTTAGTTAAGTATTCAATACAAAAGTCTTAGTATTTTTCTTATGGGTAAAGGAATCCTACAAAGCTTCAAGTCTGGCAATTCTGCTGTTCAAAAACAACAAGCAAAAAATGGGACAAAAGCACCACCAATACAAACCATACAGCTGGTGATCCTGATAGTTAAAGACCTACAGTTAACTGATAGTGATGTAAACTCCTTATGCTAGATTGTTTAAGCACAGAAGAAAGCACAAATGCACATAATTAAGATCTGATGTTTGCTTTTTCCTCTGAACACAAATGCAGTATTTGTGTTTGAGCACTGGCAGTAACAATTGAACTATGCTATTAATGTCTGATTTAAAAATACTTGTGGCAGGATCCTGTCTGGAGGAACAAAAATAAAGATGTATTCAGACAAAACAACAGTGAAAAGTGCATTAAGAAAATTAAAAGCAGTGATTACAGAGGACAAACCAATTATTCTTCTCTCAAAGTTATTCACATATAACTTTTCTTAAAATGGATCCAAACTGCCATTCTCAATAAAATTTACGTTTCTGTGCGGATATATTTTTGAAGTATATGCAAATTCTTTTTTTATTTAAAAAGAGAAAGATACCTTGGTACTAATTTTGCTTATTTTCCCTGAACTTTTTTCAGGTTAAATTAGCACTAAACAGGCTGAGGAGTCTAGTTGCATTAATGGCTTCATTTAGTAACTTGGGCTCAGACTTAAAAAAAAGCTTTACAAGATGGCACTAAACTCCTCTTTAAAAGCAACTGTTTTGTTTGATTGGTAATCAATTACAGCTTGGTTTTGTTTTGTGGTTTGGTTTTGGGTTGGGTTTTTTGTCTTTTTGGTGGGTGGTGGTGTCAGAAATACAAATGGGTGAGAGTATACCAGCTAGGAGACATTTGTTAATATCACCTATTCTGAAGATGGACTTTCATTCCAAATACAATTGAGTGAAGTCTGGATATGGAACTTCTAACAGAAGAAAACAGAATCTTGAACATCATTATAAACCCTTAGATCGATGAGTAAAAGGATTAGCAAAGTTTTGTATCAGATTTACCTTCTGATATGGTCTGCAGTCTGTCTCAGATTTTACATGTGCTTGCTTGATATGAATTAGAGAATCACAGAACAGCTAAAGTTGAAAGGGGCTTCTGGAGAGGTCTAGACCAAAGCAGGGTCAGCTAGGGTGGGTTGCTCAGGCACATGTCTTGCTGAAATTCTGAATATCTCCAAGCATGGAGACTCTACAACCTCTCTAGGCAACTTGTTCCAGTGTTCCATCATTGTCACAGGAAAAGTTTTTCCTTAAACACAGTTTCATGTACTTCAGTCTGTGTCCACCGCCTCTTGTCCTGTCACTGGACACCACTGAGAAGAGTCTAGCTTTGCTGTCTTTACTTATTTCATCAGGTGTTTATACATACAACACCCCTTGCACTTTCTCTTTTCTAGGCTAAACAGTCCCAGCTCTCTCAACCTCTTTGCATGACAGATGCTGTCTCTTATGTTGCCAGCTTTTCATTGGACTTACTCCAGTACCGCCATGTCCCTTGCAGTAGAAAGCACACAACTGAACACACCACTGAACACCAGCATTATCAGTGCCAAGCAGAAAAGATCACCCTCCCTCACAATCTGCTGTCAACACTTCTAGCCCAGCTGAAGGTGTCACAGGCCTTTGCCATGACGGTGCACTACTGACTCACAGTCAGCTTGGTGTCCACCAGGACCCACAGTGCCATTACTGCAAGGCTGCTCCAGCTCGCTAGCCTCCTCCGCCACAGATGAAAGACTTTGCATATCCCTTTTTTGAAGTAAAAACAACACAGTGGTTTCAAGTGAGTTGCATCTGAAGAATTTTCTTTCCTCCCTGCACATTTCCCCTCACCTCTTCTCTCCCTCCTGTCCCCCTGCTGCCACCATGTATTTGCTTTCAAAACCCTAAAATTCAAAGAAAAGTTTGGGAGACAAACCAAAAGCTATTACATTTTACACAATTCTAGCTTTAGGTCCTAGAGCAGAATGACTGTCACAGGTGTTTTCAATTTTGCAGTTGCACAGACCTCTTTCCCAAACCCATTCTAGAAATCAGAATTGTGGAAAGTTTTTTTCACATTAACTTTCAGTGTCATCATACAGGTTTACATTTGAGAAAGTGGCCCAAGTTTCTAGTCCATGTTCACATTTGCTCACAAGCCACACGTATCCTGAACAATCCTAAGACCATTGAAATCAGGTTCTCAGTAGTGGTAGCATCAGAATCCCTGGTGCTGTGAAAATTCACTGGCAGACTTCACAGTACTCTTCAATTTCATTTTACTATAGCAACAGGTTTCAATTAAAATTCAAGATCTGATTAGTTTGGACATTTTTATGCATTTCCTTGAAGATCAAAATGTATTCCAAATAAGACCTTTAAAGTATTTGGGCCTTTTTTCATCTGCATTATTTACTAAGACGCAACAATAATGACTAAAGCATTTTTAGCAATAGTCCATCTGCAAATGGCACAACATTGTAAGAGGTCAAGAGTCAGAAAGTAGAGATCACTTTTTTAACGGGTTGTGGAAAATTGAGAAGACAATGACTAAAAATCCTGTATCAGCTGATCAACAATATTAGATGCAATACAGGTAAATAGAATAGCTATCACATAAACCAGAACTATCCTATGGAATCCACTGCAGTACTTCAATGATAAAACTTCACTCAAAGTGAAGCTGTAACTCAAGTTTATAACAGGACTTTATAAAAAGACTGTGTTGTCATCTTTGCTTACCACTTATTTTATAGCATTACAGAACAGTTTGGGTTGGAAGGGACCTTAAAGCCCATCTAGTTCCACCCCCACTAGACCAGGTTGCTCAAAGCCCCATCCAACCTGGCCTTGAACACTCCCAGGGAGGAGGCATCTACAACCTCTCCCAGCAACCTGTTCCAGTTTTCACATTTTAACATTTTGGAATCTTAAACACAAACCCTGTTTTAGAATAGAATAGAATCGAATCATTAAGGTTGGAAGTGACCTCAAGGATCATCTAGTCCAACCATCCCCCCACCACCACCTATTACCCACTAAACCACGTCCCTAAGTACCACATCTAACCTTTCCTTAAACACCCTCAGGGATGGTGACTCCACCACCTCCCTGGGCAACCCGTTCCAATGCCCGACCACCCTTTCAGAGAAGAATTTTCTCCTCATCTCCAACCTGAACCTTCCCTGGCGCAACTTGCAGCCATTTCCCCTTGTCCTGTCACTAGTTATCTGCGAGAAGAGGCCAACCCCCAGCTCACCACAACTCCCTTTCAGGTAGTTGTAGAGGGCAATAAGGTCTGCCCTGAGCCTCCTCTTCTCCAGACTAAACAAGCCCAGTTCCTTCAGCCGCTCCTCATAAGACCTGTGCTCCAGCCCCTTCACCAGTTTCGTTGCCCTTCTCTGGACACGCTCCAGGGCTTCGATGTCTTTCTTGTGGTGAGGGGCCCAAAACTGGACACAGTACTCGAGGTGCGGCCTCACCAGGGCTGAGTACAGGGGGACAATCACCTCCCTGCTCCTGCTGGCTACACTATTCCTGATACAGGCCAGGATGCCGTTGGCCTTCTTGGCCACCTGGGCACACTGCCGGCTCATGTCCAGGCGAGCATCAATCAGCACCCCCAGGTCCTTTTCCTCTACACAGCTTTTCAGCCACCCCACTCCCAGCCTGTAGCGCTGCCTGGGGTTGTTGTGGCCAAAGTGCAGGACCCGGCACTTTGCCATATTAAACCTCATCCCGTTGGCCTCTGCCCAGCGATCCAACCTGTCCAGGTCCCTCTGCAGAGCCATCCTACCCTCCGGCAGATCGACACTTCCCCCCAACTTGGTGTCGTCTGCAAACTTACTGAGGGTGCACTCAATTCCCTCATCCAAATCATCAACCAAGATGTTGAAGAGGATGGGCCCCAGCACCGACCCCTGGGGAACACCACTCACAACCGGTCGCCAGCTGGATTTCACTCCAGTTTTGTGAACTTTCATCCTCTGATGAAATGATACAGCCTGACTTCCTATTGTCCTTCTGTGAATACAGTCTGTATGAATTTGCTTGTCATTTCCTTATTCAATTTCATAAAGTTTGTTATGGAATGAAAGAAAGTTATCTTTCTTCAGGTTCCTTTGCAAACACTAGACCTGAAATATTAAAACACATCAGTTTAACTGACACTCATTGAATACTTCATATCTGAGCAACACTACTGATTTTACTTTTTTGTCCTTTATCTGAAGTTCTAATGACAATTAAATCTGTTCTGGACAAAAGTTTGCTTATGGTTACATTTTAATATAAAAATATAACATAAAAAGAACCTTCTGTCAGATTTCTAACTGGTGTGTCTTGTAGTACAGAATTTTACTCTGTTTGAGAGAAAGCATATCTGTGTTTTCCATAAAGTATTCAGGATGAAATTACGGATTAGCAGATTCACATAGAAATTTAAAATAAAATAAAAATCAACAGCAATGGTTTAGCCAAAATTCTCTGCATATTTGTACATGACCATGGGGAAAAGAATTTAAATGCTTAGAGAAGCTTCTCAATGTTTTCTTCCCAGGAGCTGCTGGCTGAGAAAATAATGATAAATGCCAGTCAGGGAGCGATGCCTGCCTGCTCTCATATGAAACATATGGAAGATTCTGTTCCTTTCCTATAATGGCTTAACAGCTACAAAACAAGCTATTTCTCATAACTCAGACCATGTACTCACCTCACCTTCCTAGAAACCAAAACTTTTTAATTTGTTCTAGATTGAGGTTTTTATAACATTAAGAAGCTATCTCCTCTACTTTTTAATGTCTGCCAGCATAATCTGTTTAGATTTTACTACGAAGTCAAACCTTAAATTGTTTTATTTAATTATGAAGATCAATGGACCTCATCACTTGCTCTCACTGTCTGAATAACAATCTTAGAAAAGGGAATTAGAAGTCTTCCAGCAAGCATGGTCAAAAACCTCACTGAGAGTTACTCCATAGTCTAATTGACCTCACATTAGGCTGAGAGCACACATTGCTGAGTACACTGAATTTGTACACTGTATTCATGGAATACAGTGTTGCAGTTCCCACCTCTTGGACCTTATCATTGGGAAGACACCTGCTGCATCAGGTTAAAGTGCCAGTAAATTGAAATCCATCCTTAAAAAGACCCCTTTCTTTGAATGTGACTTCATTTGCCAGCCTGCCCAAGAAACACACTAGCTCCCCAGGACAAAATCAGATGCTCAGCTACATCAGAAGAAAGAAAAGGAAAAAGACAAATGGGTCAAAGATGTGGGAGGAAGGAAGGGAAAAATACTTAATTCAATTTTACAGAAAACTTAGATTTAACTGTATGAGCATAATAAAGCAAAAGTATAACAGACCAGTAAAATGTCAGGATTTCAGTGCCAAAATGGTACATTGTTCCACTGGTGCTTCAACACTGTTTCATTAAGTAAGCCTAAGTTTTAGCAGACACCAGTGGGTCTTACCTCAGTTTTTTTGACTGAGGACTAAAAAGTCTCAACGAAGATGCTAGAAATAACCTGACATTTTGCTAAAGTAATGTTAACTCATTTGCAACTACTGCTTTGAAAAATGGTGCTCTTGGCTTTGGACATTAGGGTAATGAGTTCAGTGGCTTTTTGTTTGAAGGAAAGGCCTAATTGCCCCACAAAAGAAGAATTATAATCCCAATACAAAAGTGAGATAATGCAGAGTATATGAAGTACTGGGAAAGGGGAGAGAAGCATTTTAAGTCAAGAGAATGGATTCCACATGAATCCACATTTGGAAAATACATCAATAGCTCGATTTTTTTTCCTGATCTTAGATAAGAGGTTCTAAAGAGACTTACAAGGTCTTACAACTCAGAAATGTGCTTATAGTAAGAAAGCCTGTCATATACTACGAAATTCACCCAAACTTTTGGATGGAAATAAACCCTTTTCAAAACACAATTAACATTTCATGCTGCTGGTTTTAGCATTGTACAAAACTCAGTAACAGCTTTATTCAGGCACTGAATGTCAGAATGTTAGGATTCGATGGTTCTTGACATTCACATATTGCTTTATCATCAATATCCCATGTTTGTCTATGCCAAATAGCAAACCAATGCCTTTTAAAGAAAAAAGGTCAGTCTTAATTCTGTCATAGAAGAGTTTAAAAAGCAACTTTCAGTTGGTATGACAAGAACAACTTACATGAGCAGCAAACAAAAACCAGAAAAGACACATTACTGCACTGCAGAAAGACTTGAGCAGCAAATCTCAAGTACTTCAACAGGAAGAAATGAGTAACAAAGGCAAAAGTTTATTGCCTTCATAAAAAAGCATTCTCTGTAGAGAAACCTTAATTTCACGGATTGCCTCTGTGCCATTTTAATATTTGACCTGACTAATTAAAAAACTGTATGCATCTGAACAGTTCTGTCATTGTCCTGCATGTGTCTATTTTAATGTAAGAAAAATTTCTGGCTCTTTTTGAATAGAAGAGTTGTTTTGATGTTGATACTATGACAGTCTATTGATTATTTAAATAATGCCTATATCACATTAAATTTTTTTAAATTTCTAGCTTTATGAACGTATCACTCAGACAATCCTATTAAGACACAAGCATTCTCTTACTTACAGTTATTTCCATTATCTAAGTAAAATTCTTGGCAGATCAATATCACCTGATATAGATAGTATCTTTTTGACACACAACTGTCTTTTCACCTCACTGGTAGTATTAAACCCTACATATGAATTAGCTAGCTATCTTCTGCTGGTAGATATGCACATTTCACAACTCATGCAAACATCTTCCATCAAGTTTGATGTTATAAGTAATTAGTATCTACTTTGATTAAAAACCATGTGTTTCATACTTGTTACAAAACTATCATAGGAGGGACTCCTGACTTATTCAGTAAATCTCTAGTCAGTCCCACAAATCTATGGACAACATCAAAGGCATCCAAGACAAGAAAAAAGTAAACCTATCATTAGTAAGTCTGAATTCACTACAAAAAGGCCGGTACTTGCAATAGCAAAGCTCTGCAAATGGAAGAAGTGAAAGCCAGTGGTAGATACAGACAAGCAGAAAATAAGCCCCATCTTTCTTCTAGTCAGATGGAAATTTCTTTTCAGACAAGGGTTAGGAAGAGTTTAGGAATATAAAAACAAGATCTTCCTAACATAGCAATAGGAGTTGCTTTGATTAAAACCCAACTGTTACAGGCATAATCTGGAGATGTATTTAGCATTGCTACTTGACTACATTTCTGCCCTAAGGGAAGATAAAACTTCAAAATTTCAAATATGCAGCAAAGAGCAAAAACCTCAATTTTCTGTATCACACAAGCATATAACTTTCTGCCTGCACTTACAGACAAGTCCTTTGATAAAGCTGAACAGAAGCATGTGCTTAAATAATAACTTAGCATTATCATTCAGAGACCTTTATTTTCAGTATCTATATTACATGTGCTGAAGTTTTCCCAGTCTATTTGCAAATAAAAAGGATATTCCTCACCCAAGTTACACATTGACTGCAACAGGAACATTTGCATTAAGAATTGCCTTTAGAGGCCTGATACTCTAAATTCACAAGTGTTGCCTGCTGCATACTTTTCATTGTCATTAACTATTGCAGAATATTACTGGAAGCTGAAGAATCTGTACCCACTGGCAATCACAGTTCAATCTGTCCCTCATTTCATATAACCATATTCCACTTGAATAACACCTTTTTTAGATCAGCATTCCATGAACAAAGGAACTAGCACAGAGCCTTGAGCTTTTGCAGTGCTCCACCTAAGCAAATATTGTTCTCTGACAAACAACCAGTTTCAAGCTGATAACTTATTTCCTTCCTATTTGTGTAATGTACCATGCAAGCAGTGTCCCAAACCACTTTTGGAAAAAAAAAGAGCAGAGGATGTGGTATAAATTCCAGAAACCCATGGTGCAAAGATATTGTCAGAGGCCAAATTCTAACCTCATTTTTGTGCGCGTAGCAATCAAGTTAATAAATGGTATGGCAGAAGTTAGTCTCATGCAGAATACATCGCAGTACTCATCCACAAAGCCAGAACATTCTAAGAAAAAGCATAAGAAGGGAAATCGAGATACAAGCATGCACAAGCCAAACTTTCATAATTTTACTGCCAGTCAAACCTCAGACTGCAGAAACCGTTAAGGAACTGAGCTTAGGCCCATTTTTTAAAGCAAGAAAATCCTCTTCTATTCTACTTCCTGGGTCACTGTGGAATCCCAACATTTCCCAATTGATATTGATTTATACCTTAAGACACAAGCTTTTCCTTGTATACTTAAGACAAACTACAAAGCACGTAAACTTTACTTGTCATTCAACTATGTGTTCCATGAACAGGAGAACTAGAAAAGCTTTTTCATGGACTCATGTCCTTAGTCATTAACTTCTCTATGAAAGTAATTCTAGCCCTTCCTACCCACCATGTCCTCTGAACTGGATGAGGACAGAGATAGCACATGTTGGCTGCCGTACACAGAGCCAACACATACTGAATTTTCAGCCTATTGGTTTCAAACAAAGGCCAAATTCTCCCCAATCTTCCTTCAGTAGAGGTATTAGTCTGAGTCACCCTCATCTAGTCATTCAGCAGTTCTCCCAATATTCCCAAATTATCTGCTTTACAATTCCTACTCTTCATTTAAAGTGGCCAATAGGGCCATTGGGAAGGACTGACAGGTAGACAGACTGCATGATTAAAGATACCCAATATCCATAGGAAAAATAGCACACAAAAAAGATGTTCACAGCAGCAGTTCTTCATTCTTGATACACCCTAATTTTTTTTAGCAATGAAAAAAACAGATGAGATCACATATCCTGTTATTTTAGTAGCTTCTCCACACAGCAGACAGAAAAAGAACATGGATTTATTTTTCATGCTGAAAAGCTTTTATTCTCACTTTCATACAACTCAGTAAATTGCCAAGAGAGTAATTTATTCTCCTTTATGCTCTCCTGAATATCCATACACACACAAAAGATGGATGCTGGCAGGCAGAGCTGTCAGTAGGAATTTCAGTCGAAGTAAATTGTTTAGTACTTATAATGGAGCATAATAGCTGTAATTTCATTTGAACTGTTGCCACTAATCAGCTAATAAAACTACAAGTCAAGACCTAGCCATTCATCACTGTGTAGCCGCTGGGAATTTCTCTGTGCACACTTCACCACAGAGACAGGTACCTCAGCCCTTTAAATGTTACTATACCTGAAAGAATGATGAGCCAGGCCTGGCACATTTTCTTAATAGTGAAAGACACAGCTGCATATCAACTGCAAAGGAGTTTCCTATCAGTATTTAACAGGTGTCTCCACAGCTATTCCAATCCTCTGCCAAAATGCAAACTAGCAATTTGAATGCATATGCAGACGAAAAATGTTTAAAAGAAAATTCAAATATAAAATATAATACACAGATATGCAAATGTGTATATACGCACATTAGTTGGGCAGGAAGCATGTTTTTCTGAAGATCTCAGAAGTACCATGAAATATCACAGTTGCTACCTATGAACAGATAGAAACTCATATATTAGGTACTTGGCTAAAAATATTATTGTCACATCACTGGACAGTTGTTCTTTGCCTAGAATTTTGGTGAAGCATCTTATCAAAATGCTTTAACTTAAATGGTATGATTAAAACAAACTAAAACATTATCTTGGTCTGAGAAAATACTTACAATCATATTATATTATGTTCTGTGCTGTTTGCATATACTCTGAATGAAAGCACAGGATTGGTGTACAAGCTATAAAGGCAAAGAAGCATACCCAATTCCAGAAAAAGTGCTTTGATTTTAAAAAAGACTACTTTTTCAGTTGTACCCTTTCTGCAGATACAGTTGCTTCTGATAGATGAAACTAATTAACCACTCTGCAGGCAGCCACAAAGGTCTATGTGAGAGCTTGGAGACTGAAGTGGTGAATAAGCCATCAGTTCTCTCCAGAGGAATTAATTTTGATATGCATGTCTTTCATCACTGCTAATCAACCATGATATGTACTGTTTCTGCCAAACTCCGAGATATACGGGTAGACTAGAGCAGAATCACAAAAAAACCACTATGCACTTGATCTCCTGGTCCAACATATAGCAGGCAGCAAAAGTGAGCAGTGAACTGCACAATGCAGTTCAGGGATGCAGAACAGGCTCACAACTCAGTGGTGATTCAGTACATGAAAACGGTGAGGGCTGCTGTAGAGAAAGAACAACAGATGTGGTAAGGGAATGTAAAAAGGAAAGACCTTTCCTTTCACTAGGATATAGAGCATAGCAAGCAAAAACTTGTAAAGAATAAGAAAACTGAAGAAGGGAGGAATGAGGTATCACAGAGAACAGGCCAAGTGTGAAGGCTGACAAAGGCCCCTCACAACATATATTTCATGCCTACAATTTGTAAGGATGGATTCACTCAAGTTTACTGAATCTGCTTACATACCACAATAGCAGCAAGACAAAGATGAGAAGCAAACTCTAAGCAATTGCTCTACCACGAAAATTTATCATATGCTGTAGAAGATTTCTATCTTCTTCAAAGTAGGAATAGTTGATGCTTTTTAGTTTAAGTGGGAACAACATGCTATTCCTACCACTATTTCCTATAACCAAATGAGAGCACATTTCATTTTGGCAATTATGTGTATTTGAATTCTGGCTAAGAAAGACTAATTTTCATGCTTTCCCATAAGGCTCATGCAGCATTTGGGATGAAGATGAAAGCCTATACACCACCTAATATATTAGCTGTTTAATTATATGTAAACAGTTGCATCATGCACACACTGCACAAGGATTTCTAGGCAGAAGTACCAGCATCACCTTCGGTTACCATAAATATCTGTCACTAGAATGTTAATAATGTCTGTAAATCTTTCTGGACAAGCTAATCTCTCATCTGAAAAACGAGAGGATGACACACAGGCAGTAAGAGGACAAGAGCACATATTTTTTTCAAGCTATCAATAATTATTCACATTTCTCAAATAATTACTAAAATGGAAACTTTCATTTTCCTAGCCACTTCTTAGATGGATCCTTACTAATTCATCAGATATCATTAATTATAACAGAACTCTGCCTATGTAAGCAAACCTTAGCAATCAAGGTCCAAGTAATCAGATGTTCAAAGCACAGGCATTAAATTGTTTCTATACTTGTGGTCAATTTTTAAAAAATATCTGCATCACATGAGAGAAGCAGACCACTTGTGTTTTTTCTTATGCTTATACATTTAGCAGGTCTTACCTAGTATTTCCTTAGCACAGTACCTAATAGGGAACAGAAGTGCAAGGTTTCATTAGACCTTCTAATTAAAAGTTTTAGTGTCGGCATGGACCAGAACTGCTCAAAATTGGCTTAAGAAAAATCTGCCTCCATTAACTGAAATAAACAGTTGTATGAAGGGAGCTAGAAATTTTTTTCCTTAGTTTTGCTTCATTAGCACAGGCATTGTGAAAGTTTCCACTAAGATTTTAGCCTTAGGACATGCTCATAGAGAAAAACTTAGAAAACTTTCTACAACTATATCCCAAAAACTCAAACCAGAAGGAGAATGAGGATTTGCTTGGGGAGCTTCCAAAGTGAACACCTGAATACTTCTAGCTGGCCCTAGGCACAATAAGTTGCACTTCCAACAAATGCAGGTGCCTCGCAAGACTTTTAGGATCCTTGACCCTAAATTTTTTCCTAAATAAATCTTGATTCCATACAGAGCCCCACCAACTCCAGTGCAGCCCCACCTTCTTGCAGGAAATGCCACACCACAGCCTGTGCAGAAGCAATGGTAAAATAGGGTCCCATGCTTGCAAATATTTACATTATATCTTTATTATTTAACTGTACTACTGCTCCTCCAAATAGTCAAGCTAAGTAATTTTTCAAGTATGTGACAGACAGATTTGGACCCTCATAGTTTGACTTCTAATATGTACAGATGGCATGTTAAATAGCTCAATTAAATCACTCAGAAAATCAAACTACTGCTTTATGTGCCTAAGAGCTAATTCAAGCTTCCATTTTTACCTTTTTTTCAAACATAGTCTGAAATTTCATCAGCAAGTGTTATAAATTCTTATACCTGATTTATTACACAGCTCTCCAAAGTTAGTATTTGGAGTCTGTTGTCCTGGTGGCTGTGTGAACAGATTAATCACTGAGACTTCCTAGACTATGCATGCTACAGGAAAATGATAAATATATAGGACACAATATGCTATGTGCCCTTGTGGCAAAGGCAGCCAACAGCATCCTGGGCTGTGTTAGAAAAAGCTTCACCAGCAGGTCAAGGGAGGTGGTGCTTCCCCTCTACTCAGATGTGGCATCACCAGTGTTGAAGTGTTGTGTCCAGTTCTGCACTTTCCCATACAAAGACAGACAGGACATTACTGGAGCCAGTCCAGTGAAAAGCTGGCAACACGATTAAGAGACAGGACCATCTGTTATATAAGGAGATTGAAAGCTGGGACTGTTTAGCTTAGAAACATCCACACCAGTGTGATGTTACCTATGTGTATAAACACCTGATGAGGTGAGTAAATACAACAGAGCCAGACTCCTCTCAGTGGTGCCCAGTGGCAGGATATAAAGCAACAGGAATAAGTTGAAATACAGGAAAGTGTTCAGCCATTAACAAAACACATTTCTTCCTGTGAGCATGATCAAACACTGAAACAGGATATTCAAATGCCCAGCTAAACACGGTCCTGAGCAACCTGCTCTAGCTGACCCAGTTTTCAGCAGGTGGATTGGTCTAGGCCATCTCCAGAGGCATCTTCCAGCCTCAGCGTCTCCATGGTTCTAAATTGCTCAGAGCTTTAGATTCTCAGGAGCACAGGCAGGAATTCCCACAGGAATTCCAGTTCCCAAGATAGACTTTGGAAATGACCACTAGCTCTAAAGATATTAGAAATACTGCCTATATGAATCATCTGCTAAACAAAAGAAAGCATTGTTGAAACGTACTTGTAATATCAGGCTCCCAAGACATGAAAGTGATTATGACAGATGGCTGTTCTGATATAGATTTTTTTAAACCACACTGCACAGCACCATCTTCTGGTGAGCAAAAAGTTGGATTTTTTTTCTTTCAGGCTGTGAGGAAAAAAACCTCTAACCATATCAAAGATAATTACCATAGAAGAAATAGTAATGTTAAGTTTAAACATAAGCAATTTAAAGTAAAGAATGTCTATAAAGCACAAGTCACCAAAAATTTTTATTAACCCCTCTCATCCCTAGAAACACAGAAAGTAAAAAAATATCCTTTAACATGTCTTACCATCTTCATCAAGGGTACCAGGCATCAAGGTCGTTCTAATTTCTGCAAGTAAAGAAAAACAACTGTTGTTCACATAATAAAAAATGAAATCTCAAAGTATACATCACAACACAATGTTCTTCTGAGCTCACATGTGGACCACAATCACAGGGTCTGCTTTCTGGAAGAACCTTGGGATGAGCTTCAGAATATGGAAACTAAGAACTGCTGAGCTTGCTCCAGCATGAGCCCAATGACATACCCATGAAAACACAAGTGTGCCAAGTAGCATTGCTCAAACTGAGTCTCCATGAATACATTGCACAAAAACATGCAGGCCAGAATTTATACCTAGAAAATAAGCCACTTTAAAGTACTCTGCTTGTTGTACTGACAAATAAATAACCTTAATATCACCATACTTAATTTGCATTTGTTGAATTTTCTGAGATGATAATCAGTCAATCGTTTGATGCAAGTTACTTGATTAAGCAATCACTGTTCAATTAACTGCTTTCTTGCACAACTGACTCAATTAGTACAAGTCTGACTTGGTACCTAGTAGTTTCCCGTGTTTGCATACAAGCATTTTTAAATAGACTATGAAGACAGAAGAAAATAAATAAATACATGGAATAGGAAAATTCTAGACAAGCCAACCAGGAATGCCTAGGAATAAAGGAAAGGCTGTTTCCTCACTTTGCTTGCCATGTAAAATGCAGTTTCTCACAATGGTACACATGAAAGCTTTTCTTCCAATGCACAGAAAGAAAAATAAGCGTATCTAAGGTTGCTTTTTTTTTTTAAATGCAACCAACACCTTTAGGAAATAAATTAACACACATACCTCTTCATTTTGAAATTAACTGCTCCATACGGAGTGTAAGAATTCCCACAGTACTGTAACCACACTACAGCAACACACTGGGGTTTTACCACACTGCGGGAGGCTTTCTGGAGTCACAGCACCCAACTCAGAGGTACCTACTGGCCTGCCCTTCCTCAGATTTTGTCAGCCTGGCGCTATTCTCTAGCTAAGGCAGCACACACAGAACAGCCGCCGGGCACCGCCGGCTCAGCTTGGTTTTAGCAAGGGCAGGGTGAGGCCGAGGGGCCAGCAGCTGTGCAGGAGCGCGGCGGCTATCGAGAACAGGCCGCGCGGAGCCCGGCTGCCGGAGCGCCAGCGCCCCAAGCCGCGGTGAGAGGAAAGGAGAAAGCGGGAGAAGGCGCCCGGAGGCGCCGCTCCCTCAGGGGCCGAGGGATACCTCGAGGGCACGCGCCACCGCCCGCGCGACGGCCGCCTCACAGCGCCCTACTTCCCGCCACGCGCATTTTAAAGGCTTCGGTGACGTCACGGCCGAAGCG
>VWZZ01007655.1:326037-345484 GCA_013399095.1 Psophia crepitans | reverse complement strand
TGGCGGGCTGGGGTTTTGCCGTCTGTGGGTGCGGGCAAGGCGGTAGGCTTTCCCTACAGCTGACTGAGAGGGGAAGTTTTTCTTCCTGTATAAAAGACAGAAAACTTATGAAGTGACAAGTCTGTTGTTTGTGATAAGATAATCAGTATTTCTGCAGATGGAGGTGATACGGTAAAATTACGTATTCCGTGCCATACGAAGTCGAATAGTACTTTAATCTTCTCTTGAAGTCAACAAAAACTATGAACACTTCCATGTGCTTATTTTCATCGTATTAGTTTTCGGGTTATTACAAATGTGTGGTAAAAACATTAAAGTACAATAAGTAAATCTAAGTATGCCAGTTTCTTGGAAAGCCTGAGAAGCGAGTGCCTCTTTAATGCATGCTTCTCTGTTACCCTGGGGAGAGCTTTAGTCTTTCCGCAGTGCAGTAATGTGTCTTTTCTGGTTTTTGTTTTTTTCGTTTGTTTAATTTTTCAGAACTATCATGACATCATGTCTTGCCACCCAGAAAACTTTCAGTGGGAGCACTGGAGTTTTGAAAACGTTGCTACCATACTTGCTCGCCGGTTCCCTGATAGCTTCATTTGGGTTGTAAAGTGTTCTCGAATGCACCTGCACAAGTTCAGTTGTTACGACAATTTTGTGGCGAGCAACATGTTTGGAGCACCAGAGCACAGCACTGACTTTGGAGCTCTCAAGCATCTCCACGCGTTGCTGGTTAATGCGTTCAGACTCTCTCAGAATATTCTGTTGTCCCAGAAAAGCGTGCGTGGTGTCAGCAAGGATGCAAAAATAGCTGCTTGTAAATCACAGCCGCAGTCTGTTCCTACAACGAATGGCTGCTCGTCCACAGAAAGAGAGAGAGATTGTGAATGCTCTAATAACTCTGCGATGAACTTCGTTATACCGTCTGCTGTAGGTGCAGCGTCGTTTACTTTGGTTGGCTTCAGTAAAGGTTGTGTGGTTTTGAACCAGCTGCTCTATGAGCTGAAGGAAGCTAAAAAAGACAAGAATACAGACGCCTTCTTAAAAAATATAAAAGCGATGTACTGGTTGGATGGTGGTCACTCGGGAGGAAGCAATACTTGGGTTACTTACCCTGAAGTGCTGAAAGAACTTGCACAGACAGGAATTGAAGTTCATGCTCATGTAACACCATACCAAGTGTTTGACACAATGAGGTCATGGATTGGGAGAGAGCATGAGAAATTTGTGCAGATACTTGAAGAATTTGGTGTGGAAATAAATGATCAACTACATTTTTCTGATGATGTTCCCTCCTTAGATAACCATTTCAGAGTTCATGAAGTATTTTGAGACTGTGTGTATCTGAATAGTATATTCATTGTAAAAGCACTTTTGACGCTGTAAATGTTGTGGTGTAGATCTACAGCTTTGAGAAGATGTTTTCTGAAGAGAATACTAGATCAGTCCTGTGTTGCTGGTACTATATATAAATTTCAGGAGCTTAAAGAGGATAATCGGGACCCCATACTTAAAACAGATGTTGTAATTTGATTCCTGGAAAAATGAAGGACTATCCTATATGTGGGGTTTTTTTGTTAATTGTGAACGTTTATTCTCAACCCGCTGGCAAATTTTTTCATCCTGGATGTCTGACATCATATACTGCCTTTAAGGGGAGTTTAAAGTACTCATGACTTTCAGATGTCTGGATACTTCAATGTAGTAGCTTCCAGGGATAAAAACTTTGGTCTGTGTCAGTAACAGACGTTAACATTAGTTTTTTTGGCTTAAAGAAAATTATGTTAGAACAATCTTAGTTATGTATTTTGGTGAAAATTGTTTTAATTAGTTAGTTAAATCTTCTGGTTTTGTAACATTTCTCGTAACTGAAACAAACATAAATACTTACCTTTGGAATAACAGTGCCAATCCATTTTTCTTCCTTGTGTGCGCATTGCCTTTTCTGTTGTTGTAAAGTTCCATTAATTCCTTGTGTGATACCTGCTAGTGAATAGCCATTTCACCTGGGGGCTTGAAAATTTTGACATAGCTATGTTAAGTGACCAAGAATGTTGGTGAGGGTATAGCTTATCGCTGTTTCAACATACCTTGCTGCTGCTTTTACTAACTTCTATAAGGACCAGCAGTAATATCTGTATTTGCCAGTCAAGAGGTCTCTATCCCAGCCTCGGACTGGTGAGGTTTTTCTTGATAATTGCTGCATTGATGTCAATCTAAATCGAGACATTAAGTAGATAATGTATTACAAGTTGCATAAAATTTTTTGGACTGTGTTGACTGTAGCTGTTTCAAAATGCTTCAGTTTTTAGAACTATTATCTCCTTTAAATGTGTTGCAGTATTTGCTTCTAGAGCCACCCAAAAATCTATTTTCAGAGCCTCTAATTAATTACGAAGCTGGACAAATCAGATCCAAAAGATGTAATCTAGTTCAGGCCCCAAACCTGAATGTTCTTCAGAAAGAATTACTGAAAGATGGCCAAATGAGGGTAGAACTTCTCTACTGTTGTAAGTAACTTTTTTTCATTTATCTACAAATAAATCTGAGCATCACTGTTAAAGACAACTGCAGCCATTAACAGTGAACCAGTAGCTTAAAATGCTTTTGGATTTCCTGGAAGTATAGGAATACAAAAGCAAGTTACCAAAACACTGGGAAGATTACACAAACAAATGTGGCTCCATTCTGAAAAAAGGCATTTTCATTCGACTTTGTTCCTGTGCTCGATGACTTAGCAACACCTTCCCCATTTCTTGCCTCCCATGACTCTTATACTGTGGAAGGAAAGTCCTGTGTCATCTTTCTTCTGCTGGCACCGTTAAAACTTACAAGGTTCACTGTAGACAGTATTTTCACAACTCTTGCAGAGGTTGCACTCATGTTAGTGATCACTACTGTTAGTGTTGAATGGTTAATATATTGAGTAGTAAGGAAATTTTCGTAAGGGTGGTAGTATATGCATACAATGTGCACCTTACAATGTGAAAGTGAACTCTATTGCTAGTAATAATTAGGCTAATGTCTAGTTGACCAAAAGGGAAAATAATCGATTTCAATTCATGGAGAAAAGTGCAACCTGCAAACCAATTCTAACATTTTATAAAAGAATCTGAAATCTAGTTCTATCTGCTTTTTGTTAAAAAAAAACCTCTCTCATGGAGGCTTTGTTCAACCCTGTTTATTGATGACCTTCTTAACGGGCTTATAACCACTTGTTTATGTGTTCCAAAGAAGGCTATTTTTTGGTCCTTCTGATAACACTTGCAGCATATGCAAGGACACTTTTCTGTAAAGGAAGTATGGGTCACCTAACAAAGTGGTTTTAATAGAGAGCCTACAAGTTGCTCAAAATATCTTTAATTATCCACGTATAAAGTTAAAAAAACCCAAACAACAACAAAACCCCCAAAGCACACCACCGATCTTGCTTCCTCTCAGTTTTGGACTGGCCAGGCTAACTTGGGTATGCTAAAATTTGCCCAGCTGATAACAGTGCAGATCACAGACCAGTTTCTAAACAATTCTGTGCCAGCCAAAACAGCAGGAGTAGGTTGTTGCAAGCTTTTGGAAACAGCTATTAAAACATTGACATTGTATTCAGAAGTTTCTGGATGGCTGTCCTATGAAAATGATATTAACCTGTTTGGTGGAGGCTGCTTACAATAACCATTAAATAAAATAGGCTCAAGTGTTGCTGTGTTAATTTGAAGAATAAGCGCTTTGTTGTAAAGCTAATCTTGTTGTGAGACCTCATGTTGCGGAGGGAAAACTGACTGGTTGTTTTTCATTCTCTAAAGTGTTGTAGTACTCTATTGGAATGTGCCTCTGTCATTCACTACAATGCATGCTAAAAATAAATTTTGCAGACAATGTAGAAAATAAACAATTTCTTATGGGTGAAACCACTTTGATGTGAATGAAATACCATTAAACAAGGAATGTGCATTTAAGTTTTGTGGATGAAGCTTTATCAGGTGGTTGTGGAGACTTAGTTTAAAAAAAAAATCAGATTTATTTGATAGCTTTTCGCCAAGGAAGCTGTGTGTAGTCAGCATCTGTAGTTCCGAAACAGGTTACCGGCATCTTGCACAGATGGGAAAGCTGGCATGAAGTACCCAACGGTGTGAACGTCTCTATGTTAGGATGAAATGGGTCATAGTCTGTATATGCCTGGTTTTTTATGTTAACTGTAAAGGCAGTTTTTAATAAGCTTTAGATGTAAATGCCTAAATCAAGCGATTCTCATGCTTACAGTGGTTTAGTTCAAGTCATCTCTGGTTTTGAATGGGGTGAGTAACATTACACAGTCCTTAGTACAACCTGGTATGTAATAGCAAGTATTCTTTACGGTACATGCTTCTTTCTTGTACAACAGACAAGATGTTCTTCAGATTTTTGAGAAATTAGCGCTAAAGTGTTCTAAGTTTTGCCTGTTAAGTTCCTTTAAAAAGGCTTGGCTCTGTGAAATTGTCCAGATTCTGTATGACTTAAATGATGTTATTTTGTGTGCATCCTGAATACTAGAAACTTTGGTAACTTTCTTCCTATCTAGGACTCATTTAATCACATCCCTGTAAATGCTGCTGCACAAATCAGTATTGGCCCCTAATTTTGAAAGGTGATGAAGGATTGAAGCCTCGGCATGTTGCTAAAAGGAGCAATCTTGTCCGTCCTCCCATTGGTAACATCCTGCTGCCTCCCGTCTGTTAGCACAAGCGCTTTAAGGTGAGCTCTTCTATCGTACTAAATGAACATTATTGCTGACAGAGATATCTAACAGGAGTGCTATGTATTTAAGTAGTCAAAGAAATAATTTTAAACAAGACTGATAAGTCAGTTTAGGAGTTAGGATGTTACAACTGTAGATATTCACAGACAAGCTTGTGCTGGATCCTGCACTCTGGTTTTCCCAACAGGTTCTTCTTGAGCTATGTGGAGAAAGAAAACATCACCTGTTTTTATCTCTCTTTTACGGTGCTTCTTTTACAATGCTGTGTTTCCTAAGCTAACGGTTACTTCTTCTCCATAGATAGTTTGTTGTCTCGCACAGCCTGAAAATTGAAGTGCTGACATTAAAGTATACCCTTCCATTTACCTTGAATGCCTATTTTAAATTATGTGGGATCTTATCAGTTAATACAAGAGAGAAGTTAAAGACCAGGAAGAACGTTGGGTTGTGTGCGCTCTGTTGTGAGCCACATTTTTAGGTATGTCACCGCCTAGCAGAATCCACAAACATGAATTGCGTGTCTGGTGTCCCTGTGCGACACAAACGCAAAGGCGGCTCTCTCGGACTGCAGCCCGCAAGAGACAGCCTCTTCAGATCACCTTTGGAGTTACTTCTTCACAATCTTGTTAATCTTATATTGGTTTTATTTTTGTAAGGATGGTAGATTAAAGAAAAAAACCCTTTACTTCTGATCTTAGAACCTGATGAAAAGTTAGACACATTTAAATCTCGCTAATGGAGACCCTAAGAGCAAGGCTGGCTTTCTGTTGGTCTCGGTGATCTCTTAACTCTGTCACGATGCAAGCTGACTGGTGTTAAATAAAATAATGTGAAGTCATTAAGCCAGTAATGCGAGACCGTGTGACACCTGTGTGGCAGGCAGGCACTGCTTCTCCCAGTGCCAGGCTTACTGTTCTTGGCTAAATTCATTCCATCAGCATTAACAGCATAACTCACTCCTCCTGCTGACAGGAACACTTGAACAGGATTAGCTGCTCCACGTCACTGCGGAAACCATGGAAAACTGATTAGGACAGTCACTTTGCATATAGTGTAGTGTGTGTTATAAAGCAGTGATGGCTTTGTTGTCATTAGGGCTTCTTTACATGTTTCCAAGTGACCCAAGAAGTACCAAAGTCTATTTCAGCAAATGACCAGAAAAACATCTGGTAGTGCAAAAGGGAAAAATAGGTGTTTTTTCTTTCTGCGTATTAAACATCTCTTGTACTGAAAAGGAGCAGAACGCCGCTACTTCAAGGCTCAAAAAGTTTTTTTCCTTCTTTTACTAAGTTTTCAGAGAGCACTTACAGTTACGATTGTTGGTTTCCTCTGTTAAACGTGGCACTTGAGAGCTGAGCTGTCACTAAAGGAAGCGCTGCTGGGAGACACAGGAAACAGGAGGTGTACCAGTGCTGAAGTGTGAACCAAGGCTTTTCACCTCTCCCACACCAGTTCCTCCTCTGAGCAGTACTCCTCAGCCTGCGTGCCATGGCGTCCCTCCACAGGCTGGCTCTGCAGCTCCCCATCTGCGTTCCCCATTCTGGGAAGGTAACGGAAGGCTGGCGAGGGAGATTGTAAACATGCCAAAGTGACTTGCAGCCGGGGTGTGGAAAAACACAGGCGCTAATCGTCGTTTAGTCTTGCGTGCTTGGCTGTTAGAACGTCTGAGGCACCCTGTCGAACGTGCCTGAGGTTCCTGCCCTGCTGCGGGGAGATCAGCGCAGAGCAGTAAACTGCGCCTGCGTGAGTCCCTGGTCCGCAGGCGAAACCAGCAGGTTTGGCCATCCCCTGGCACGGACCGAGCTCCGCGGTGCCTGCGTGCCCCTGCCCGGGTGCTGCCTGGGGGATACCCCAGCTGGCGAGATGCTTCTCGTCTGTGGTTTTGTGGTTGTTCCTGTGTCCTGCCTGTGCTGGCTCACACACGCGGTGTGAGAAATACATTGATTTTGTGTGATGGGAGTTTTAAGCGATTCATGTACTGCTGGACAGCTGAAGTATAAATGTTTTCACAGCAAAACTTGTCCATTACTGTGATCTCTATTATTACTGCAAGCGATAGCTTCTGAGCACTTTTGTATGAACACAGCATCACACGCGGAGCTGCGCGTTTTACATGGTTGAGCAGTTCTTTTAATGTTTTCAATCTGCTCTTAAAAACGTTGACCAGGAACAGATCCGAACAGTTGGAAAGGAAGTAATCTGCTCTTGTTGCTCTTGGGAATTGCCACTTAAAAGAGATCGTTGCTCTCAGGAATTACTGCGTACAGACATCGGAATCTACCCCCGGGCCCAGAGTCTGACCCAAGCCAAAACAGGAAATCTTAACACGCACCTTCACCACAAACTTAGTTAACTGTCAGAAAAAAATGCAAAATTTCATCTGTCCTCCTAGTGACACTGGAATCTTTGGTTATTGCGTCGTACTAACTGAGAGAAAATCAGTTGTAAAAGTTACCGTCTCAGAACGTGTATCTTAAACACCGTGTTGTCTGCGTGGAAACATCTAAATGTCTCAAGTTTGGAAGATGCATTTTGGCCAGAGATAAAAAGAATCGAGTCTGCACAGGAATTTTTTTGAAGTTGTGAAGTAATGCATATTGGGATCACCCCATATGCGATACAAACTCTGCTATGGTAAGTTCATCCTCATCTTGGTCTAGGCAGTAGTCCTGTTGTAGGACTACCAGGATGAATGAGAAATAGTTTCATTCTGCGTATTTAAAAAGGATTGCAAATGTATTTCTGATCCTTCATGATCAAATCAAACACTTTCACATCAGGCATTTAACTTGACATTTGTATTAAGAACCTAGACCCTGGGTAGCTCTTGGAGAGAAACATGTTCTTAAGTTAGGTACATCAAATCTTCAGCACATGCATGATGATAAGCAGATTTTTAAGGACCTGTTTAATAGTTTTACAAGAGAGTATTTTGACATCAGTTTGGGTTTTTCTACAGCAACTACAGTAAGAAAAATGTATAAAACATCTGAAAATATTTGTCATCCTTTGTACTTCATATGACCAAGAATAAATAATTCTTTCCA
This sequence comes from Psophia crepitans, assembly GCA_013399095.1. Taxonomy (NCBI): domain Eukaryota; kingdom Metazoa; phylum Chordata; class Aves; order Gruiformes; family Psophiidae; genus Psophia; species Psophia crepitans. The sequence goes on along the minus strand of VWZZ01007655.1, from coordinate 337,717 downwards.
GGTGTTGATTTGCAATGAACTTACATTTTAAAAAGTTTAAACTGCTGATTTCAGGTACTGTCTATATATAAGTATCGTAACTCATCTTCCAGTCCTGGGCAGTCTGCATCACCTAACTCCTCTGTTGAATATGCTTTTTGAAGTGGCTGTTTGGAATGCTTAAGATGGTATTTTCCTAATACCTGTTACCACAACTTCATCTTTTTTATTGTAGCGTGATCCCATTTTGCTGTAGGTCTGTAAAGGACAAACTTCCACAAAATGTCACTGGCTCTAATTCTTTGTGTTATTTCAGTAATGGATTTCAAGTGTGGCTGCATCTATTCTCTCACGACGTTAGCTGGAACTTACTCCTTTAATGCTTTCACCACTCATTCATCAATTTATTGCCTGTTTCATGCCGTGTAGCACAGTGGTTAGGAAGCATCAAGTACATTTTTTTAACACAGTAACTTCGAGATTTTTATAACTAGTCACATTGTGCTCGAAATAAGAAAACACATTTTTAGACTACTTGGTTTCTTTTATAGCAGAACAACTGTTTTCTAGAAGGTATTAAATATGGAATGGAAGGAACTGGTTCAAAGTGAAAAAAGCGTGGCACTGACAGGACAGTTGCTGTGCTGGTCTTCCCGCTGATCTGTGTAGAAGTGTTTTTGTTGATCTTCCTTGGATATGCACTTCTATGACATCTGGTGGGGTTTCCTGACAGAGAAGTGAAAACCCAGGGGGTCAGGTGGAGGGGAAAAAACCCAACCCACTATCATTGCAGAGACTTCTCAAAGAACACTGGAAGAGAAGCATGGGCAGGGCTGGGTTATCCATCAGCTGATCAGGGAGTGACAACCTCATTTGCTGACATATAAAAATAAAATAGACTTCAATTTAAAGTTGGTAGTAGGAAGAGGGAATAGCTGCGCTTGCTATAGCACTCGGCTCACACTGAACTCAGCACGACCCACCCTTCCCAGCCAGATAACGTGCTCCAACCCAAACCTGAGGCTAGTCTGAACAAGTGAATCATTGCAGCTTTCCTGCCGGGCCCCTGAGCACTAATAACTGCCACGGAGGGCTGCATTTGGCCTAATGTGTTCAGATGAACAGTTAATAGCCTCTCTTACAAACAAAAAGGGGGATCGAAAAATACTCTAAATGGCATTCTCAGTACTCGTGGCTTAACAGATTTTATTTATGCTTTTTACATGCGTATTATGAAACAGGAATTATTGAAAATGTTGATACCACCATTAGGTGGCACAACAGTGAACACATTTGACCCACAATATTTTCTTTCTTTTCTCTCCCCGAGAGCCTCAAACGGCCCCTTCCCTCTCTCCAGAGCACAGCAGGCACTTCTCACAAGCCGAGACATAAGCAAACCGCCAATACACTGACTGCTGCTCCACAAAGCTTTCCTTACTTATACTTGAGCGTTGAGGGGGTCCGTGAACACCAAGCTAGCACCGCTCTTTTGGGAATGGAGAATGAAGAAATGGCAGGGTGAGGGATCGGCACAGTACTTCTCTGTACTCGCACACTGAGAAACTGCTGGTGGTTAGATCTGAGAGGGAGAGTTGTGCAGGCACAACGCTGGAACACAGCTTTGTGTGGCCCTGCAGGCTCTCCGAGCCTCTCCCTTTGGTCCCAGCACACAAAGCACATGCCCCGTACACCTCTGCAGAACTATTAAGTTGGGGCCTGTGACCTTACCAGTCCAACAAAGCCAAGAGGCTTCCCCAGCCTAACAGACACAGGATTCTGTCTCAGCAGTATGCACAAGGAGTCCTTGTTCATTTTCGAACAAAAATTTTGGGAGACCTATTTGTGATCCCAAATTTAAATTCTCCCCTCAGAACGTACAATGATGCCCATCAGAATCGCTTGGCTGATTCCATTCATGCCTATTCATTAAGATGGCCGGGTGCCCATTCACATGGTAGCAGACTATTTTCACTGTGATGAGCTGCCAAGAAGAACAGGTTTAGAAGAATAATCTGCAGAGTGTTGCAAGCCCCTGCTCCTCTGGAGAAAGTTCTTTCCAGCACTTTATTAACACTACGTATCTATTTAGTCTAAGAGCCTTTGACAAGTTACAGTTCTCAAAAAACACTGCTAGAAGTAACAGACTGGCCTAAATGTCAGATAAATGCTGCATTCCCCAAACAGCACAAGTAATAACGTCAGAGGGATTTCAAAGGGACAATGACAACCTATCTGTTCATTCTGCGAGGTGCCTGTCTTCGTTTCACAAGGTTTTTTGTAAGCACCACAATCTGCTGAAAAGCAACCATCTGCAATGCCTCTACAACAGGCTCCATCCCAAAAGGTGCAATGCAGCCCCCTTCCATATGGCAACGCCTTGCATCGCAAACACTGCTCCCAGGAGATTCTACATCTACTCCAGAATGATGAATTTCATTTCTGACTCTAGGACTGTAGCTGGATGGATTTGCGGGCACATTAGTTGCAAGTGTTTCACAGCCGCAGCAACAGCAATGCTGCCCGACTGCACTGGGGCAGGGACAAAGTTTCCTGCGCAGTACCTTTTTCAGCTAGGAAAGGCGTAAATCATTTACCTTGCGATCAAGCTGCCGCGCAATTCTAAGCTTCACCTTGCATGATTAGCTTTTGCTTTTTTCCCCATGCTCGCTCTCAGTCCCACCACAAGAGGGAGTGGAGACTCCCCACACTTACTACCAGGCTATCACCTAGTAAAACTCATGACCCTTAGCACCACCACCAATGGTTTTCTTGGACCTCCTCAGAAATCGCTACGGTTTCCCTAAGATTTAGTAAATGAGATGGCATTCAGGAAGACGTGCAATTACTTGTAAGCAAACATGCTGTCAGCTCAGCCCCGATACCAAAACTTTTGCTCAGAAAAATTTAAGTTGAATACTCAAAAAATAAGTAGAGTTGGAAGTGCAGGCGCTGCAAATGTATGCCTCGTTGTAGAAGAGCGACCATCTCCAGATGCAGCAGATTGCGCACTCACTGCACGTGAAGAAAAACAAGAAAAAAATCTACAAGATAAACATTCATCTATAACTGTTTATCAACATAGTTTTTATTAGTCTTACAGAAAGTGTACGTATGTGCACATGGACATTTTCCATATTAACATACAATTATCTGCTTTCAGAGGAGCTTGCTGAATCACACTGTGTTACTTTATCCATAATCATTCCTATAGGCTTTTTCTTGGATGCGTAATACCATTCTCCGAGCATAAAAATCCCTATATTCCTCAGGTAGTTCTTCAAGTGTTTTCAAGGCCCTGTCCAAGATCTGTATAGCTCTAGAGGCTGCCAAGGGATCTTTATTTCCATAAGTGTCACTCTTATCGTAGGATTCGGCAGGAAGGTGCTTCCAAAAGACATTCAGTGCCACTCCAAATTCCTCAGAAATTACATTGTGGAACCACAAAGCTGTAGAAAGAAGAATGTCTAAGGTGAAATTTAGTATCTGAAACTTCCACGTAACTCATAACAAGTGTCAGAATCACCCAAACTAAATCTAGTTGAGGAAAAGCCTCAACTACTGATTTTTTATTTATAGGTAATCATCCCTGAATATATCACAGTGTACTAAATTTAGTAAGTTCCTCATGTTTATGTTGATCCATAACTTCACACAAAAGTAGCAATTGCTCAAGCATGAAGAGATACTCAAATGTAAGCAAATTCCAAGCATGTGTAGGATGAAAATAAGACCTCTTCCCTCTTCACCTCGCTCATCTCTACTCTGAATGCAGATGCCTCTTTTCATAGATTCAGTCCCTAACAGGTTGTCCAAGGATTAACGTAAACCACCAGCATCAGCTGGGTCACCCATGCAAGTTGCTCATCTTTTCACAGTAAAATCATGAGGCTTTTCAATTGAATCGTCGTGGCTGGTAAGGAAGCAAAGACATTTTGTGCCTCATTGAGTACATTTTATAAATGTTTAATATGATATATTTACTCTATTTCAATTTTAAGCTACATGACTGAATGCCACGCTTATTGCAGCTTAGTTGCTTGTACGTGGTGAAGCTCATTCTGAGAAATGAACAAGAAGGTTCTTTCAGGTTAGGAAGAGGAGCTGCTTCTACGTTCTCCATAACAACCACACATCTTTCTCAAAGAACATCTCTTTTTTTCATCGATAAGTATTCCAGAATGCTGACAAAGCTAGCAGCATTCTCTGCACTCAAAAATCGCTATACTCTCCAGTCATGCTTGAGTGTGCTGGGCGTGTCTTCAGTTTGGACCAGCGCACCTCCTGGCAAAGACAAACTGGTATCTGTACTGCGTGGTAGAAACCAGAAATTACGTATGCCGACGTTAGCAACAGTGTGATGTACCTTTCACTAACTTAACCGAAAGTTTCTTTAGAAAGAAACACAAACGGTAAGTTCAAAATTAAGTAACAAGTCCAAGGCTAAGAATCTATTGTAGATCTTCCTAAAACCTACTGCCGCCTTCTTTACTGGCCGTCTATATTGCCCAGATAACATTAAAAGGAACAGAGGAAGTATCTGCCACAAGCTCATGATGAGTTAAAATAAACAATTATTAGCAAGTAGGAATAGTTCAATAGGATTAATTCAAATGCCTTTCCTTGATCACCAGAATTGTCATCTCAGCCCAGGAAGCAGCTTTGTATTTTCTGCTTGTGCAGAAAAATCATTAGGACTTGTCTTTCCCTTCCCCAAAGGCAATTACACATTTCTAGAAGATCCAATAACTTTATAATCCATAATTCTCATCAAGTCACATGATGAGAAGTTCTTAAGTGCTAGAGCTACAGAAGCACAGAAATCCATTCAAATTCTGTCATTAGAAAACTCAAGTCACTGAGGTAACTCAGTGATTTCACAAGTTGATTTTATAATGCTAACCTATTAAGACACAAATTCAGAAGCATACAGGGTAATCTTGAGGGAAGGTAGGATTTGTAGGTAACCTAATAAAAGGCATTATTATATCTAATTAGGACAATTAGAAGAAATGGACAAGTTTTGCCAGTGTCTTTAGATGCTCCTGCTTATAGCAGAGAAATGCTTTAGTAACCCTTGCCATCCCTAGAAATGAGAAATTGCAAACAAAACTGCTTCAACACACAACATGGTCAGGAAGTATTTGTTACTTACCTGGAATAAATAACACATCTCCTGGTTCCAGAAAACATTGATAGCGCTTGGCTTTCACAAAAAGGGGATATTTCTCTAAGTCTGGGTTGTCCACATCCAGCACCTTTGACTTTGTACCTAGGAAAGTTTTCAGAAGTAATAAATAAACATTCCTACTCTCCCGAACAAAAACAAAGCGTTGTCACATTGCTGGGAATAGCAGTTCTTAAATCAACCTTAATACCGTTGTATTAATTGTTCTGTAACTCTTCTAAAAACCAGGCAAACCTGATGGCACTCCTCATTTACTGAAGAGAAATGTTCTTCTGTTGTCTGTATCTCCCTGTAACTGCAACCTTATTAACACTAAAAGAGACCTTCCCGGACATTTAAACCATCATTTTGAATCCCGACAGAGCACTGCACTCCTGCACAGTTAGGGGCTGAAACTGAGAACCCAGCAAAGCTGCCGTGCTCCTTTGCAAGTTTCCTAACCCGCCCCACTGACATGATCAACAAACAGCATCAGAGTTACGGGACAAAATGCCTTCTTTTGTATCAAGCTGTCTGTTGGGGATTTTCTTTCGACACTGCAACACTTGTGAGCTGGAAAGGCAACTACGGTCACCAAGCTCTCAACCAGATGTATGTGACATACGTACCTGATAAATACAAATACGGGGCATCTCGAGGACTATACAAAACAACTCGTTTTTTCCCTGTTACTTGGATTAAGAAGTTATCCATTACCTGAACGAGCACAGCAAAAGACATGTCAGCCAAGAGTTAAGAATTACTACATAGCCTGCAACTAATCTAAAATATTGTCAGCTCAATAAAAGGGAATTATTAAAATCTTCATCTGTTAAGAATTAGCTAAAAGAGCTTCCCCATATAGTTAATCTAAAAACCTCAAGAATGTGAGTTACTTCATTCCTTCGCTGCACATTCTTGACAAACAGTACATGTGGCAACACAACATTGCTGTCCAACAACTTTGTGTTTTTCCTTAAATAGGAATCAAGTTGTTCCATCTTAAAACACAAACATAAACCAGCAAAATATAATAAAAAATGTATTTAGAATTCCTATTGTTTTTCAATGTTACCCCTACCTCATTTTCCTGGCCTTCTATTGATAAAAGATTCTTTTTTCTAAATATAATGCAAAAGTCCATGTTTCTTATAAATATAAATATTCTTATATTTATAATATATATTATATGTACTATATATTATAAATATTCTTATAAATAAATTTAGTCAGAATTACACTGCACAATGTTAAAAAGATAATCTTATTTGGAATCGACTGCATTGCAGCAACAGACCACTCAAATCATTGTACAATTACCAACAATCTGGCTATTAGAATAAAAAAAACCCAAGGTAATCTTCAAAACAAAAATGTTGAAAGTTACTGTGTTTCAGATTTTTAACGGAAACTCAAAACACAAAACCACCCCAAAATCAAACAACATTTAACCTTGTAAGGATGGAATTAGACATAAAAACAGTAAGATACTATGCCCACACAATACATCTATTTAAAATTCACTATACCACTGAAGGTGATTCATTTCAGTATTTCAAAACATGGAAAATTTGTCATTAACAGATTTTAGTCAGAGAATTGTAACTTAATATCTTGACTCCATAATGCCATCTGCAATATTTTATGCTAAACACATGTATGACCTACATCATAATGTGTCCATAACTGTAATCCAGCTGAGCTGATGCGGAAGACACTAGAGAAGAACTGTTCCTTCTCAAAATACTCTGGAATCTGAACATCTTGTGCCAAAATAGGAAACTGCTTTCTTATATCTGCAATATCCTGAAACAAAAAGGACGTAACTCTTAGGGAACCCTCGATGCACATTAAAATAAGGGAGCACTTCACTATCATTTTCTATCATATGAAACATGGGGCCACAACTTCAGCACTGGCTGAAGCAATGCTTTTTGGTGGTCACCATTTCAGCATTGACTTGGTCAACAATATTAAGAAGAACAGCCAGAGAGGTGCTTCAAACCATGACTGTTAGAAACCACATTGCAGAAGCAAAAGATCATCAGAAATCCTTTCATATTAATCTACAACAGAATCTAAACAATGGGAGGTGAGGAGTGCACTCTTTGGTGACCAGCTAAGATCTTGTATAACAGCAACTATTTTAGACACTTACGTTTAAATATTCTGACCTAAATCCAGTCAGATTCACAGGCCAAGTGACCGTAAACAAATCGTATACCTGTACTACGCAGCCAGCAGATGACAACAGGCTTTTTAAGATATTCTTAAACTGCAACTTCACAGTATTAGAAGGGTAATCTCGAGTAACTCACCTTCCGAGCATCTTCACCCACTGACCGCAAGTAGTACTTTTCATCCTGAAAAGAGCACAAAAAGATAATTGTTTCCTTTTTTTTAATAAGAATTACAAACACACTTAAGCAAAGAGCCTGTATTTTCTCATTAATCTAATGCAGGGCTTCATTAAAATATGGTACAAATAAATGACATTTCCAAATGCAGGTACTTTGTTACACGACTGCCTTTACTCTGCTGCTCCCTGCTGTTCGTCTCAAGAAGTGGGAAAAATGAGTTAATTGAGAGTAGAGGAGTGAAGTGGAGGGAGACTTGTCAATTGGTTTAGCGTTGCTGTTACTGATGGATTTGAAGAAATACAGCTTATAACTTCAGTTCTTCAGAACACTGATGCAGGAAGTCAGTTCAATTAGCTTAAAAACCTACACCACCCTATGTAGCATAAAAGTTGACAAGCATGTCTGCAGTGAAAAATGTTTGCTTCCTAAACACAGCTATGTGAAAAATCCCTAGTTTGAACACTGATACGTAAAGATAGCCACGCATCTGCTACTCACAAATTATGTTACAATAAATATGTATTTATATTTTGTTAGCAGACATAATCAAACTCTAAAATATCTTCATGACATTTTCTTGCAAAACATGTAAATGATACAGTTATTATTCTAAAGCAAGACTTGATTTCTCAATTTTATGCTGGAATGTAAGCAGATTTGTTCACAGAAACAGGACCGCTGAAGTTAACCACTCCATGTACATGTGAAGCAATTTCCGAGAAAAAATTACCTTCTCCCCATCTTTTTTCCTTTGGCTCCAAGCCACACAAAGTAGTTAAATCTAACATCAAGTACTTTACTGGAATAAGATTTTAAATTACAATTAATAATTTTCCCCTCCATATACTGGCAAAACAACGGACAGAATAAACTGTGACACTAAGGAAATTACCTCAGAAAGAAAGTACTCCTTGTGCTTGACTTCAGCTGCTCTTTGTACAAATACATCAAAAGGCAGAGTTCTGAAAGACAAATATTTAAATTTATACAATGATTCAATGTAACAGCACATGGTCTAAATGCCAGGTTTAAAATCACAAGCCCTCTTACCGTATCTAGCATAAATGAAGACGCAATATGCTGCCTTTTTTTTTTTTTTAAACATGGTGACTCATCAGTGTTTGCAGTGGATGTTTGAAGAGTTCTACCGAGATACAAACCTCTCTGCTTTCGTAAATCGTTCCAAAGTATAACTAAACAGAATCACCTGATTGCTGAGGCTGGAAGGCACCTCCAGAGAACCTCCAGTCCAACCCAGGTTGACCAGCATGGTCAGCTACAGCAGATTGCCCAGCACAGCATCCAGCTATGCTTTCTGTATCTCCGAGGATGGAGACTCCATAACCTCTCTAGGCAACCTGTTCCAGTGTTTGACCACCCTCACTGTAAAAAAGGGGTGTTTTTTTTAAAATAGTTTAACAGAGTTTCCTGTACTTCCACTTGTGCCCATTGCCTCTTGTCCTGCCACTATGAACCATGGAGAAGAATCTGGCTCCATCTTAACCCAGGGTTAAGACGAAAATATCCTAAAGCAAAATTTTTTGTGATCCTGTTCTCTCTTCTACCTGAACGTGACCTGCACCTGACAGTGCTTAGACCACTTCTCTAAACATTTCAGGCTTTTTTGTAAGAGCCAAATACAACAACCGCTGAAGTCAATGGAAGACCAAACAAACACCAACCCTCACAGTTCAGCTGAACTGCTACATCACGCCCATTTACATTTGCTACTGAAGAAAGTGAGAGCGCAGCTCCACGACAGCTTAAACTGATGCGTGCTGGTGCTGCTGCAGCTCTGCCCTTGCTGTCTACCCTGATCATCCCATCTCCTGCCTTACGCTAGCACTGCCGCCCATCTGACCTCATGGTGAACCTGCTAGCAAAGCTAAAACAGCAGAAAAACATTCCGATTTCTGCAGCACATCACAACGTGGCTGAATGAGTTCCAGAACCAACACAAAGACAGGGTAGGAGCGTGCAGCCTACAACAGGAGCGCAGTACTACTCACGTGCATCAGTTTAAAATCATGGAACTGCGTGTTAAGTCCTTAGTGTTTCTATTCTTTTAGTTCTACTTATTCTCTCTCCGTGTTAGAATGAGGGGCTTGCTGTGGAAGGGGTCAAAGCTTCCTGAATTTCAAATGAAGTAGGTGAAAGTCCTAACGCCTGCTATAATGAAGCACCATCAGAGTACCTCCATACGGCTGTCTACAAACCCGCTAAAACTAGCATCTATGAACCATTGTATGTAAACTCACAGTAAGAGATATTATAAGAAGAAACAAAAAAAGGCAGGGAAAGGGAAATACGGAGACAAGGCAGAGTGATTCAAGTACAACGTAATTTCAAAGACTCAAAAGTTCATTATGCAGTGAGCAGAATCTAGGTGTTTTTTCTGCTGAACAACAGGCTCCACTCATAGAGACTTGTAGCTCGTTTACACTTACAGTGTATGTTCAGCCTTCTTAAAAGTTTAACAGACTGAACACATCTTGTTCCCACTTATGAAAAACAAACAACAACTGAAATAAAGGCATTTACCCTTGAAGAGCAACACAACGACTGGGATAAGATGAACTCTGAAGAAATGTTTTGGCAGCTACATGAGAGGAACTTCAGAGGAGATCAAGAGTTTACGTGACCCACACCAAGATTAAAGAGGTGCTGCAATGTGTGGTATCCTGTAGTTTGAGCATTCTGAGAACTGCACTGTTGACTTTGAAAGGAGCTTGGTTTTAATTAGTAACATCCCTCCAGAGGGGAATAGCATGCCTGACACACGCCGGTGTTCTAAGAGGTTCAGGGACCTGTTCAGTAACATTTGGGGTTTTTTATTAATACTGGCAAAGCCAGGCTCAAATTTCCTACAAGAGTGCTCTGTCAAAATATCTTTGTAACACTTCTTCATGCCATCACTTTTAAGGCCCTGTTTGGCCCCTCCTTTCACCCTGTAGTATTTATTCAGGGTGTTGAGGTATTTGTGGAATGAAGAGAAGAGGGGAAATCAAGAACAGCACTTTGATAGGTAATTTAAAGTTTTCACAAAGCATCTTCATGTTCTCCCCCTCAGCTTCCAACAGATGCACCGTATGTCTGAAAGTTACAAGCTCATGGCTTTAAATACAAGAGGCCTTGGAATGAAGTACCTATACACAAAGTTCTTACTGAGGAAATCCATCTGTGGCACTGCAGAAACATGGATCTTTACTTCTTTAGGTCCTTCGGCTTGGCTCAAGTAATCTGCTGTCCATTTGGTTGTGCAAGTGCCCAGTTCCATTCCTTTCAGCACTACTGGCTGTCTCTAAGGAACAAAAAGAGAGATTCAATGGTAAAATTATTGTAGCATCCAGTGGGAAAAAAAATCAGAATTAGTTTCTCAAACGAGTACACACAAACAGATCAGGTGAACACCAGGACCCACTACGCAAAGTCACAACTGATTTGTTCGCAGATGAACAAAGTGAATCAGAATGCTGAATGTAGAAATGAACTGCAGTAAATCGTGGGGTTGTTTATTTACTATATCCTCTTTCTTAGCAGGGTAAGGAAGGATGTTGGGAGGCAAAGACAATGTTAACACTCAGCTTTGTGCTGGGGCCGCTGAGGGATCTAGCCATGCTAAGGAACAGTTTCAGTCGTGCTGGCCAGAGCTCAGCAGAAAACAGACAGGCCATACAGGTAGGGGGGAGTGTGAGCTACGGCCGTGATACGGGTTTTCATTAAATAAGCTCTTTCCACCGACATTAATGCTCCTCGGTGCTGAGAATGCCCAGTTTGATCCAACACGCACACGCAGACACAAATGAGTAGAAAGACACTTCTGCTTTGAACTGGGACCTCGGAGAACAACGGAAGCGGCGGTGACCGAGGAAACCAGCAATCGCCTGCCCTTCAGCCGCCGCTGAGGAGAGTTAACTCCCAGCGGCCAGCTGCCGAGCCGTGCAGCCGCCCGGACGGATCTCCCCGACTCCCAGGCAGTTCAATGGATCGCGACACCACACGCACAGACCCCAAACCTGCGACTGTCGGCACCGGCTCTGCCAGCTGAGGCGGCGCCGCGGGAAACCTTCCGCCTTGCCCTCTCCACCCGTGCGGCCCAGCCCTCTCCCGGGCCCCGCTCACAGCGCCCGGGCCCGCGCGGAGCCAGGCCGGGCAGCCGTCCGGACCCACCCTC
>VWZZ01007655.1:243028-325248 GCA_013399095.1 Psophia crepitans | reverse complement strand
GCTGGCTGCGCCCCGGCCCGCCGGCGGCACCTCGAAGCCGCCCCGCGGAGCCTCCCCTGAGGGCCGCCGGTGCCCGGGTCGCGCCTGCGCTCCCTGCTCTGTGGAACGGACGGAGTTCCCCGCTTCTGGCTCCAAGTACCGCATTTCTGGGGCGAGCGAGAGTAGCCGGAGGTGCGCTTCTCGTCAGGCTTCGCTTGGTTTCCTTTCCCAGATTCCAGAATTAAAGTGAGCTGGTTTAGCAGCGCCCCGAAGCAGTACGAAGAAAGGCGCTGCCAGACGTTTTAGAGACTTCAAGGGGAAATGTACCGCCTCTTAGCTGGATTTCCTGAACTGGCAGGGCTCAGGCGGGTGTAGCGCTGGTGCGTGTGTTTGTGTTTCCAAGTGTAAGAACCCGGTAAGCTCCACCAGCGAAATGTGTTGAAGAGGCAGCACCTCAAAGCTGATCACGTGAAAAATAGTTACCTGCTGTGAGATTTCGGTTACTGTATTTACTCTAAAAACCAACCCGAAACAACGCACCATGTGGTAAGGGGCAAAATGTTAAAATGCGTGAGATCAGGAGACAAAATACCCCTAGGCTGCGTTCGTTGCCGTGCCTGCAGAACCACGCGTTTTACCTTGCGCTGTTCCTCTGGTTGTTTTGACTTGCTGTAGACTCCTGAACACCTTGTCAGTGTTTCCCAAGGCTGACATCTGACTCTGTAGAGACATTATTGTATGTAACTATATCTGCGAAATTGAGGGGACAAGGGGAGCTGCATTTCCTGAAGGTTAGAGACTAAACCAGATGTACAAAGAAATTCTGTAAACTGGAGCTTGTTTTGACTGAAACCCAGAGATGAGCTGGGAAAAAGGGCAGGGGAACAAAATATTTACAGGGGGAAAAAGACATAGACTGAATTATCAAAGAAAGTAAAAACAACTTATACAGATTACTGTAATGTGGGGTTTTTTACTAAGCTATGCATTCACCTACCTGGTATCAAAAGTTTTGATGCTTTAAAAAATGAGAGACTGAAAAGAAACCTTCTGGTTTTATCAGTTCCTGAAATGACTCTCCTGAATGCAGGAGGGCTTCCATTTCAGTGGTGATATACTATGTGGACATTGAAATTTTACATCCTGGAGTAGTTGGGTAGCTTGTCACATGATGATGGATTTGTCTGAAAAATAATCCAACTTAGTGTTGTTTGTTCATGTATTTCTTTTTTTTTTTTGGTAGGCTTTTTCTGTTGTTTCAAAGCTGCTTTCTCAGCATAAACTTGACCTGTTGGATGAACTTGTATCAGCAGAGGTAAATGCTTTCCATCTCTTATTCTAGCAATTGATATTCTGTTATATATGAAGTAATATGTATTCAGCCTGTCATTATTTACAAATACTGCCAGTTTGGTTTAATTTGGGAAAAACAGCATCATGCAGAACAGGGCAGTTGTTTGTCCTGCAGCTTTTTAATGTTTAATTTCAAGGCATAAAACTTAAAGTTACTGTATTTAAAAAAAAATAATCTGGCTATTGTGTGTAAGGACCAGTTGCCAAAAAGAAAGGTTTGGAAGGCAGTGGGATCTGGATGGCAGGTGGAATTGCATACCTCTGTTGGTATAGACAGATAACTGATGCTTTTGGTCTGTGCACCAGAATCCAGATGAGGAAAGGAACTATTTTGTGCTCATCCCTGTTGCACTAATACATTCCCACCCCCAAGCAGACCATACAGCCAGTTACTGGTTTTGGCTGGAAGGCCTCAGTCTTATGTCATGGTCCCAGGGATGTGACTGACCTGGCTAGTTAAACATCAGCGCTGTGTGTTCTGTGTTTTTATGAATTTTTAATTGCTGAAGTTGTCTTGGCCTTCCCAGGGGACGGAGGTAGCAGATGCTTCAGAGTCAAGTGGAGGAGATACTTCAGGTCTATGTCTGCCTTGTTACTGGATGTCAGCTTGGCCTGCCCTATTGCCACCCATGCCTTTGCAGCAAAAATTTTGGTGCTGTTCTAGTGCATCCCCACTGGACAATCTTGCCTCCTCTCTCTGAGCAGAGATAGCAATAAAATGTGAGTTTGTTTCTTATAGTTGTTTTGAAAGAGCATCTCCTCTTCCTCTGCTCATCTTAAATTCTTCAGGTGACCGGGTTCACATTGATCCAGAGACCTCACATAACCAGAGCATGTAGTGGATGAGGCTGTGATACCATACTACTTTGTTGCTTTGGCCAGTGAATTTTATATCTGCGAAATGTACTAAAAGCCAACATCTTCTAGTGAAGAACACCTCTTGCTTCCATGTGACCTCTGGATTTGTTTGTTACTAAAAAATGGCTGTTCAAGTTCGGCTAAAAACTGAGTATGTGTTAAAAATAAGTGCTGTGCAGCTTCATTTTCCCTTGTGACGTGTCTTTCTCACGCAGTGTTTGAGGTGATGCCTCTGTTCCATTCACGCACTGCACCTGTCTGCTTAACACAGCAGGTCTTAGGACACTCAAATACTGCAGATATGAATGCAATATAGAACTTAAGTCCCAGAGCAATGATTTTTCAGTCTTTTCTTATTGTGTATAAAGTTTTTCTAATGAGAATGTGCATCACAAAATGGCAAAGATTAACTTAGTGGTAGCGGAACTGATTTTCCAAGAAGTTTGTGAAAGATAACTAAGAAATAATTCAATGAAAAGCTAAGAAATAGACAGTAGAAGCCAGCAGTGAGAAGGCAGAGTGTAAGTATTATTGTGGAAACAAGCTTAACTAGTATTTTCTGGGCTTACCTCCCTTGCTTTGCAACTTCTGTTATGACAGTACCTTTTCTAAACATTTTTTAAAATACTTTGTTTTCATTGATTTGAGTACTAAATGGATTATCTTTAATATTGCTGAGTTAGGGCTTGGGAATGCCCAAACTTCCTAGTGCTTTTTCACTTCTGCTGTTGTATATGGTATACAAATGTTTTAGCGATACAGCTCATTTTATTAACTGCAGTAGAAAAGATTGTTACTTCAATTTCCTAATGAAAAACTGACAGTTCTTCTGAATTTAGGTACTTCAGGTGCTGAAGGAAAAGCTATCTTTGCTCCCTGACAACCACAGGGATGCTTTAGCAGCTGACATTGATGCAATCATGTACACAACAGAAGGAGATGTTCGAATTTACTATGATGATGATGGTATGTTTAGAATTCTAAAACATTTCAGCAATGGCATTGTCCTTACAGATATGTTTTTGGAGTACTGTTCCTCACTTCTTGTTCTTCTGTTTGTCGTTTATCTGTATATAATTCCCTGACTTCCTTTTAAGCTAGAACCTGAGAGATTATTGTTAATAAGTCATGGGACTGTTTTGACTTCTGTTCAGAAGTTCCTCTTTTGTAATTTCAGATTTTTACATTATTTGACCTTTGGTAATCTCAAACCACCCAAAACCAATTAAGCTATGTGCAGAAAGCTGTTGCTTCAGCAATGAAAACACATCTTTCAAGAATAATAGTGAAGGCTGGATAATGAAATAAATTTTCCTGTCTTCACTTCTACTCTGCTTTCATGGAATACACTTTGTTTTAGGACTTCCTGGCTATTTTTTTTTTTTTAAGCTAATGATGAACTCAAACGAGTTTTTCTACTGGTGAAATAGCAGCATTATGTGCTCAGTTCACCACCAGACACAGCTGAGATGGTTTATCATCTAATTGTGGGTTTTCCAATGAGCATTTCAAATTGTCAGGCATACTGAGCTTTTTTCTTGTTTTGAGGGGTAGGGAATTTTTTTCTTTTAATTTGCTCCTGAGTTTCAACTACTCCACATACATTTTGGAGTGTCAGTAGTTGGCTTTGGACCTTGTGGTAACCAGTTTCTCTTCATAAGATTATGTACAGTGTCATGCAACATTCATGATAAAATGCATACCTTTCTACAGGGTGTATTTTTAATGTTGCTACACACCATGAATATGACTTTAAATAGTTTTATTGTTCATTATTCTATTATGCATTCTTTACGGCTGAAGTCAGCTGCTCTTCAGGGTCTCACTAGAATATATGCTAGATAGCAAATAGGAGTATGTGACCAATGAGGAAAATGAGATCTACCTTATGCTTTGACTTATTTCCAACAGGAAGAAAGTTTGTTAGTATCCTGATGCGTTTCTGGTACCTGAATGGTGCTAACCTACCTGATGAAGTACCAGGTGAAACCAAAGTTTTCCAGATTGTGTTTGGAGATGAAAGCACAAAAGAAAAAAGACATCTTCTAACAGCAAACTATGAGTAAGTTTACTTGTCCTTTTGGTGTTTTCCCCCTCCTCCACGTACGGAGGCTACCTGTGTGGAAACCAGTTCAGAAACTGAAAGCCTTCACACTGTGACAGTGCAGAACTGTGTTCTAATTTACCTTCATCCTAATTTAAGTTAGTTCTCATCCAGCTTTCCAGTTTTTATTCTAGACCCAGATTTTTTGAATACCCCTTAAAGTTGTCATGTTACTACCTCGCTTCTGAGTTGAGATTAATAGGAACTTTTTTCTCTGTCAGAAGAGCAATAGCTGGAGCATTGAAAGAGTTTTCTGATCCTTTCTTATACTGCTTCTGCAGCTTTCAGGAAATAGGCCAGTATCAGTCCTTGTTTCTGGTTTCTTGCAGCACAGCTAACAGCAGAGCAGTCAAGCCAGGCACTCGCGTGTGGTGCTGTTGACTTGTCACTTCCCGCATAAATGTCAGAGCTGCGACTGGCTGAAAAAGTAGCTCATGAAAGAGGAATTTTTTCAGCCACATGCTTTCTGCAGAAAGGCAGAACAAAGCACCTGGTGTTCAGATAATTCATACCACTCTGATCCAAACCCGCAAAGGACATGATAAGAATTTCATAGAAATGCATGTGAATAATGTCAATATTAGTGTACAGATCTCAGAGCAGTGCAAAATATCTGTGCAGCTGGCAAAACGTACTGAGAATAACATTCTCAAAGTTGGAAAAAGTGAGGATTTTTGTGAGAGAAATGCAATATAATCAATGACTTCTACATCCATGTTTGAAATGGAGAGACCATGGGGTTTAGATGATCAGAAGTTCTGAAACAAAGGAAACACGCTGAGGACACCAGTGCTTTTTGCCTGGTTGGATTTTTTGTGGATGCATCCCTCAGCTGAATTCAGCATGTTGGAGACTTCTGAAGCTCCATTAACCTCAAGAGCTCCCCCTGAAAGTGCTAAGTATCTGTTCCTAATCCCCAGCAGAGAGACTTTTGCAAGTAGGTGTTCCTTCAGCTATTTTCAGTGCTAACCTAAACTCAAATGGGCAAAGATAGTACAGGCCTTGGAAGCCTGGTGTTAAGTATTTGGGTGTCTGGAGATGACAGTTTCCAGGAGTGGATTTGCATGTAATTGCAAAGCAATGAGGTTACACTGCTCTTGTCCACAATACATAGGTTACTTTGGAAGCACGAATATTCAGCCTGAAGCTCAGACTTACCTTTAGATGACAAGCAATCAAAACTGACATGCTTGGGGAGGAGGATGTTAATGACTACAAAAGGGAGATGAAGATTCTTTGAAAATAGGGATGGACATTTCCATTTTCCTATTAACAACTATGTAATTTTCTTTCAGGGAGATTCAGTATTCCTGTTAGCTTTATCTTTTATGTATTTCTGAAAACATTAATTTGTAAAGCACAGTTCAGTAAAAATGAACATTGTTCAGGCAGAATGCATAGCATGTGATTTCCCTTTACAATGCAGTTACCATCCCATTAAATGAAACCCTTTATTTAGAGATGAAGGTTTGCCACAAAGCTGTGTGCATAGTTACTGCTATGAAAACTGAGTGCTTTCTTGATATCAGGATCTTGCTGCTTGGTCCTGTCTCTGAAATCTGGACCAGAACACACTGAAGTCAGTGCACTTTGTTCCTTTCTATAAAATAGGTTTTGATTTTCCATTTTGGGGCATAAGCATCAGTCTAAGGAGCTTTTACAGGGATAACTTTGAAGTAAAATACTTCTTCATGATTTTTTGTTGGTGTTAATAGCTCTTTCAGGATCAAGTAGATTTTAACAACTCTTTGCTTACTGTCTTTCCTTTTTCAGGTTCCAAAGGGAATTTACAGAAGGAGCAAAACCAGACTGGACAATTACAAGGATTGAACATCCAAAGCTATTAGAATAAATGCCTTCTAACGTCTTTTTATGTAGCAGTGTAAATGTTCTGATGTAAAAAATACCAGGCTTTTTTTGGTCTCTTTTTTTCCCTTCCTGCCTTCTCCTCCAAAAGAGGGTTGAATTTTATATGTTTGATTTCCCAAAATTGTTTCTGAAACTCACACTATGCTGCAGTGTTAAAATAAAGCCTTTTTCCTGGAACAGACTGGTACAAGTTTAGTTAGTGCTAATGCTCATCCAAGGCATTTACACAGCCCAGTTTCACGCAGGTCAATATTGTGGGTGTGTCAACTTACTATATTGTGAGAAGAAATGGTACTACTTGAAGATAAACAATACTGTTATGGCTAGTGGCCCTTCTGAGTTCTTTTCATATGTTTCTTTTTTTTTTTTTCCCCTAGGGACTGTACAATATATAACTGAATAATATGCAAGATGAAATAGAGGTAGATGGACTTCTTAGATTGTCTAGCCTCAGCAGTTCATTTTGAGGTAATCTTGCTTTTGAATATATTTGAGATTAAGAAAGTTAGAGCAATTAGGAGTATTTGGTACAGGATTGGAGTAAGAAAAAACTTATAACGTTGCACTGGGAATATGAATCAAAGATTATATATAATTTTTTTGACAAATAAAAAACAGTGTTCAGTTCAGTCACATACAGGCAATTCCAAGTTTGAACTTAAAAGAGAACCTGACAGTGAAATAAATGAACTCCTCTGTTTGAAACGCCTCTTGAAGAAATGAGAAAATCATTGCAATTAGATGTTGCAACTTAACAGTTTCTCAATTCTCAGATTGTCTGTGTTTCTGGAACATGAGATCTGTGGTGTAAGTGGCTTGAGATTTTTATATACAGATTAACTGATCATCATAACAGGGTTTCTTATCCCCTATCTCAACTTTAAAGCTAACTTTCTACCTAGACATGTTGTAGAGATTCGTACAGTGTTTTGAAAGTGTAAAATAAAGTATAATTACTGTGATTCACAGTAGTTGTGGTTGAAAAGTATAAATTAGGTTTTTTTCCATAGTTCAGCTCTTTTGATGCAGTGATTTAATGAGAAGACTGTTTAAAGTTTCCAACCAGTTTTTCTGTCAAATCCTTGCAAAATAATTATGGTATTTTGCTCTGCCTTAGCAGCAGCAGCCTAGCCTTATAATGGAGAATTTGTGATTTGTGCCCTGTGCAGAGGTCAGTGATGACAGAGTATTGTCTTCAGGGAAGAAATAGAATTCTGCATCTGAAATTATAGGTTGCCACTTTGTATGCAGTCACTCTGGGAAAGTTTGAGGCAAAATGAAAAATGTGTTTTATTCTGTGGGCTGTTTGCTGAGTGATGCTAAATGGTAGCGTGTCCAGTTTGGCCACTGGATGTGCTGCAAGAAACTGCCATCAGCTGCATTTAAGATAGTAACAGCAGAAACAAGCAGAACACTAGTGAAGTGGGCAAATGCACTTGGACGAGAAGTGATTATTATGGCACAGAAGATGACAAAAAACAGTGAAGCTATCTTTCTATTCAGGAGGGTCTGCTTTCACATTAAAGTAGCAGAGGTCTATCTAGAAGTGCTGGTATATCTTAATTTTTAATTTTGGTTACTTTATTACTTTTATTGTTTGTGCATATCAAAATGGGAGTATCTGTCATGACTGATGCAGGATTGCCCTTTTACTAGTGAGTGCTCCATTTTTTGGAAGCAAAGGCAGAGTAGACCCTTCTGTATGACTAATGATGAAAAAAAAGATTTTTTTTGTTTCATTCAGTATAAAATTGTGACTTGATATGAACATGCTCCAAATGGATGATAACACAGTTTTGCTTAAAAAAAAGTTGTTGGAAATTTACATGCACTATTTTATTCTTCCAAAGTTTTGTTTGTCTTGTGGGTTACGGGTGGCTCTTGGATGTTTGGGATTTTTTTCCCCTCTAATCTTCATTTTTAAAATTATCCTGGAGACAGCAAATCTCCATTGGATGTAGAACTACCCATGGCCTTATTGCACCAAAAATAAATTGGAAAGACACCTGAATTACGAAGCTTACTGTACTGGGAAGTGGTTTGCTTCCACAGTGAGTAAAACTGTTATAATTAAACTGGATTTACAGTCTAATATTGGCTTCAGAAAAAAAAATCCACCCCACCCAAAAGAAACCCCACAAAACAACCACAAACCCAACTTGGAAGGAGGGAGCAAATATACATCTTCAAGAAGATGGCACTGAAGTTTACTGGAAGCTTTGACTTCTTTTTACCTGCCATCCGTAAATTCTCTGTGATAAATCTGATCATCACAGGAATTAATGAGACAGAAGTGAATGTCAATGAAAAGTGCTTGTCACGGCAGTCACATTTTCTCTTGTGGAAACACTGTTCTTCCATGTTGCTTGTTCAAGCAAAACAGAAACTTCAAAGTTTCTGCATTGCCAGCCACATCCGTCTACCCAAACTTCTATTATCTAAGATAAGAAGTGTTTTTAATGTCTTCAAGCTAGCTCCTAATGAATGCATTTCTGTATACTGTAAAGGTTGTTCCAAATTCTCATGGCAAAAGGACAAGTAAAGGGTTGTTTGCTTCGTCTTGATCGAAGACTTACAGGGAAAGGTGGTGGAGAATATTGTCTTGTAATTCGGGGATTTCCAGGGCTACCATTCAAACACCTTACTCTTAAAAATCATAATACTAACTCAAGTGTTACTGAATTTTGAAAAAGAGCTAAAGGAAGCGTTTTATTAGAAATACCTTCATGAACAGGGAACACTAGAGCATGCTAGTACTCCCAAATTCTATGATTTGTCTGAGACATCACCTTAGAAATCAGAGTGTGTAAGGATTTGTGTGCACTTTATTTCCCTTCCATCTCCTTGCCTGACTTCCATTTCTATTGCTGTGAGGGGAACAAGTACAGTTGTAATTACAGTGCACGACCTGTAAATCCCCATACATACTGATCTAAAATATTTGCAGTTTTAACCTGCAAACTTCTTCATTGAGACCCCAGTAGTTCTTGAAAGCAATGTTACCACGTTTGGTGGTGATCTTTAGGGTAAAATTCATCTCTCTGTTAGTAACACTGATGTTACTGATTCATGTTACGCACAACAGTGAGGTCACAAGGTGTCTGGACTATGCTTGAACTGGGGATGGAGATTCAAAGTACCACATTCTTCCTCCCAAGTGAAATCATGTTTCTTTGGGTTCATGTGGAGTTTGTGAAGCCTTTACTTATTTATTTATTTATTTGTTCATCCAAAACTGTGGGCATGTTTACTATTTACTGACACTACTCAACTGAAAACAGCTGCTTGGCATAATTTCAGTGCATGTTTCTAAATCCTGACAGTTAAATCTGGCCAACAAAAAGCCCATTAATTTGCACACCCCGCTGACCAGTAGATGGCCTTGGTTACAAAGCTGTTGTTGCTGGGACGTGACTGGCAGTAGTGAGAGTGTAAGAACAATAAAGAATAAAACGGTAGAGGCATTGGTTCGCATTTAAGTTCTATTTAAATAATTTAAACTTGTTTTATTAAAAAGTTGTGATATTCTTACTGGCTTTCATCACTGGCATTGTCTGATTTATTTGGGGGCCACATTCAAGTTTCTCCAGATTTTAAGGCATGTCCAAGCTTGACTTTACCTTCACTTCAGGTTATAATCAGTTAATTATTTTCAGGTCTTATGGCTGGAAAGCTGTTTAGTAGTAAAAGTTGTTAGTGATCATACTCATTCAAAACCTCACAAGTGTTGTGCTTCTCTTTTTAGTTGTGTGGTTAAACTTGTTTTCTGCCCCATGTGGGGGCCTTTGAGAGTCCTCACAGGCTGCAGTCACATGATGACTCCCAGCTTACGCAAGATGGGATACAAGTGCGTCTAGTGGGAACTGTTTTCAGCTTCATTCCTTCCTCATACATGGGTGTGACAGTTGCTCTCTAAGCACTGGATGGTTTCTGGCTGCAGGAAGAGGTACTTAAGCTGTTAAAATAGGAAACACTGCCTACATAGTTGTGCTTTTGTTCTTCTAAGGGAAAGGCATCTAGGCCAAATGGAGTTCCACAGTGAGTACTGACCACAGTAAGCCGTAGGGGTTTCCCTCTGTGTCTTTCACCTTTTTTATTTGTTGGGGTTTTGGTTGGTTGGGGTTTTTTGCTGTTCTTTTGGTGTTCCTATAGTCCTGCTGAACAGGATGAGGGTTGAGTAAGTTACTATGTGTATCTACAGCACTACTAGAAACACCCTACTTTGCTGCAACTCTGTCTCTTATGTGTATTTTGTTTGAATTCAGTGATGTATGCTTTTCCTAATACAAGGTTCTACTACTGAAGTTGATGGGGAAACTGTAATGGATTTGAATGGGAGCAGACTGAGTGCAACTTTTTTGCTGCCTTTGAAGTTATACTGTCAGAAAGAGGCAAGCTAAAATTAGATATGCTGCAGTTTCTGTAGTTTCTCTTGTGTGCTGTTTCCTCCCTCCTCTGCTGTCACAGAACAAGACTTCTAATAGCAAGCTTGGTATTGTAGTGCTCAGGATCTGAGAGGGAAAGGAGCAGGACCAGCAAAGCAAAGTGCGTGTGTAAGTATGGTCGGATCACACTAATGTCAGGCTGTTAGGACGAGATTGTCCGCATGGACAAATCTGACTTTTGGCTTTGGAAATCTTCTATCCCTGACTTCCTGCTGTTGCACCTGACAGGGAAGATGGCATTTCACCAAGGATGCAACCCTTTGCCTCAAGGACATGGGAGACTTGGCACGTATAGGGAAACAAGTGGTGACTTGTATGTTCCTCTAAACTATATTTTGCAGTTGACAGTAACCTTTTGCCTAACAAGCTATACTTCTACTCTGACATGTGTGTGAGGGAAGGACCTGAGTTTCCAAGATTAGAACTGAAGTCCAACCTTAAGTTTGCAGAGATTTCACGCTCTGATTGGGAAGGCATGGGAGAGGCTGCCCAGGTAAAGCTGTAGTAAATCAGAGCCAGCTACAGCCTGTCTCTGCCTTACGCTAATTAGCAGCTGGCACATCCCTAGAAATCAGGAATGAAAAAGGGGAGGGAGGGAAATGCCTTGATAATCCCTCTCTTCTGAACTTTCTGTAACCGCTTGGCAAGTGCAGCATCCCTAAATTAAGTACCAGCTCTGCCAAGTCTGGAGCCTAAAGCCTCAGTGGTGCAATGTGAGTATGTGGGTAGCCTTGGTAAAGCCCGTGGGTCTGTCAGAGTGTCAGTTCCTGTGCTGGTGGTGGTATGCTGTTTGAGGACCTTCAGGCTTCTTATCTGCAGTACAGACCAACAAGGTCATTACTTGTGATGTTATTTTTTTTGTAGTGTGTATTGTTTTATAAACTGAGAACCGATAAAATGATTTGGGGGATTTTTATATATACTTTCAGAGGGAACAAGGTTCAGGGACTGCAATATAAACTGAAGAGCAAGCTAATAAAAATGAATTCATCTAGTCTGTAACTCAACTTATCCAAGGTATTGACCGTTAAACAGGTGAACATCTAATCATTGCTGGCTTGATTGAGGAAGAAATTAAGTCATGAAGAGATCTACCTTGGATTTGCAGCTGCCTGAAATATTTAGTTTCTTGTATGTTCAAAGTGCATATATTATTAAAATCTGTATTGAGATCGGTCAGGTACTTTGTGCTTTTTGATTACTAGTGGTGCAGCTGTTCCCTAGGTCAGCCCCCTGCAGCAGAACCTTCTGAGCTGTTAGCCTGTTCCCTACCTTTTTGTCATTAGTGTCATTAAATCACCTGTTTTTCCTCTGAGATAAGATGTATTTTTCATAAGTAGAAAAAGTGAGAAATCACTGGCGCTCTAGGTGCAGTGTGCACTGCTTGTTGGTGTAGGTTAGGATTTCTGTTAGGAATTCTGTATATTAGTGACTGCCAAAAAATGCTTTCAGAAAGCATCGTTCCTGCTGTTGTAGTTCAGTCTCTGCCTGTGAAAGCCTGGTGCAGCCCACTGGTGAGAGAATTAGACTTTCTGGTTTCACTCCTGCCATACGGTTCCAGCACTCTAAGAGAATAGTAAAACATAGTAAAACAAGTACCTGTAAAGATAATAGACTCATTGTGGCTTGGATTATAAACTACTAGCTTTTGCCTCTGAAACTTTTAAGTGGATATACATTGATAGATCATGTTTTGAGTCTGAATTTATATCAGCCTTCAGCTGCATGAAAACAGCACTTAGAATAAAATCCGCTTTCTACTGTGAGTAAGGGAGGGTTTTTTCTGTTATCATTCACAGTATTCTGTGGTGGGGTTTGTTTGCTCGTATATTATTTTTCATTTTCTCCTAGACACCAGTAGTTAGTCAAGGCTGAAGAAAGTGTTCCATTGCTGAGAGATAGTATGGACATCTGAGGGAAAAGTAGATTATTTGGTCGGTCATTCTTATGTGTTTCGTATTCTACTTTCAGATTCTAGGTTGGAAAGAAGGTTTGTTTTGGGGTTTCTCTTTTCAATGCCAGATTGGTAATACTCACTATCTTTCCCTACAGTGGAGGCTGTCATTTCCTGATGGAATCATCTTGGTGTATTTTGCCTAGGTTTCTGCTACTACAGTGTCCCTGGGTACAGTCTGTGCTGCAGGGTCTCCTGTAGTGTACAACTTAATCTCTTGCTTTGATTTCACTGAAGTATGTGGGTTTCGACAGGGGTAGCTGGGTGAAAGGTCGGGCCTGCATTATACTGGAGATCTGCCTAAGGGATCTAATGGCTCCTTCTGGCAAAATCTGTGAAGTTATAATAGCAAAAGTAGAGAGAGGAAGAAGATCAAGGTAATGCAACATTCATGTAAAGAAGCAGCTGTATACATTCTGACTCCTTAGAGCAGAAGCTCTAGTAGCCCTGAAATGGAAGGAAGTTTAGAAAAACTGAGCAAAATAAAAACAACGTGAGAGTGTCGGTGTTCTGACTGGACGTTGTTCTCTAGTTGCTCATCTCTGCTAAAAGGCAGGTATTACTTTTTCTCAGAAATTGCAGCGTTGTACCTGCTCTTGAGGACACCACCTCAGACTCCTACAAAAAATTCTTTCCGTTAGCCTATTGGCAACCTCAATAGGCAATAGAACTTGTCTTAACAAAGATATTATCCAATTTTTATCATACAATTATCAGGAAGAAAGTAGGTCTAGAGGATTTACAGTGACTTGCCTCAGTTGTGAGGGAAGTCTTCAGAAAGCTTTAAAATGTGAAGACACATCTGCTGAAGCCTTCATTGGCAACACCCCAGGTTACATCTCTTTAGCAGCAGTCAGTGCCTTCTCGTGAGACTGATGTATTCCGTCTGCGTCAAATGGCCTTCTTGCTTTCCTACCTACTTTCACGCAACTTTCTTGTTTCCTAACCTTGCAGGTCTAGCATTTGTACAGCAGCTAATTCAGAGGTTAGCTGGTACTACTGGTTCACAAATGCATTAATCTCACTGGAGTCTCAGAATCATTTGATTTTCTTTTCTCAAACATCCCGGTGTCTCTAATAACCTCACCAAAGCTGAGCACACGGCTGCAGACGAGCCTGCTCTATTTATCTAGTGTTAGAATAATTTCCTCTAATTTCATACTTCTATCTATGTATTCTCAAGCTTGGTTTGCAGGATCTCGTTTCTTCTGTTAAGCATAGTAGCAAAGAATACTTGAGATTTCTCCCTAGCTTTATTTTTAACCCTGTATATGACCACTAAAGATTTCTTTCCTTGTTTTGTTGGGTTTTTGTCCAACGACATGACAGACACCATAGTCTGTTTTCACTGTTTTTAACCCTCTGTGTTCCTAGTCTTTCTAGTATATTCAATATGCTGCTCTTTCTCGTGCCTTTTGCGTGCTTTATGGTGAGTTAAGTGGTGATTTCTTTCATCCTGTGCCCAGAAAAAATAAATAAATCTGTGTTTCAAAGATTATGCCCAAAGCTACTTAAAAAACCCTACAACCTTTTCTGATTCAGACATTCAAAAAATGGCAGAAGGCAGCCAGCATTAGTTTCCTGTTCTCAGATTTTCATGAGCTTTTATCTTGCTGTTTGCCTGCATATCTCTGCTGGGACCGGCATAGCTGTGTCACTTGAAGTCAAGGCCTGTCTGGATGCAGGTGATTCTGAAAACCGGCCAGAGCGCCGTGTCACTGTGCATGCCCTGCCCTGCACACGTCTCTGTCATATACTTATGTAAATCCATATCCCAACTCTCAGTACGGTTTATTGATATGTAAAATTTCTGTGTCCATTCAAGCACTAATCCAGCCAATTGTTTGAACACAAAAGACCTAATTCTTTGCTTTAGCTTCTGTGCTGCTTTACTAAGACAATGCCCCTGTAACTTATACTTACATGATCTCTCCTATTGCTAAATTTTTTTCTTGAACTTCCCAAGATGTCTACTTAAAGAACCCTCCCTGAACCGTTTATTTGGGTGTAGAATGAGCTACAAAGCAAAGAGGATTTTGAAAGGATTCAATTAGGTATATAGTGTTGTTTGCTTGGTGATTTGCTGGACTTTGTGGTTTGTAAGAGCTGTTGTGGGGGAGTTTTGAATCACTTTCTCATCTCTTTTAATTTCTTGTTTGCATTCACAAGAGGCTGCCTGTTTTAGTAGTCTTCTATATTTCTCCCTAGTGGACTATATTTCCTGTTTTCTTTGTGAACCATATGTAATTGTTTTACCATTCTTTCTTTCTTCCTGAATGATTTGGGAACTGTTTTGAAGCTTTTATCCAGATACGCATCTCTTCCAAGTATGTCAGCTCTCCATGTTGCCAAGTTAGTTCTGAACAAGACTGGTTTGAAGTCCACATATGCACTTATTTCCATTTTCCCTGCCCACGTTTCTTTGTGAAGTCTTAACAGCAGTACTGCAGGGTGCCTTTACTGACTCCGCAGCAACGTGGAACTTACAGGTATCTGAAGGAAGTGGCTTGATGCTGTCTGTCACTTCAGGTGTTCTTAAACTGGTAGCCCTAATTACTGGTGAAGGCCACATCTAGATATGTGGTCTTTGTGGGTTTTGTTTGGGTTATTTGTGGGGGGTTTTTTGGTTTGGGGGTTTGTTGTTTTCTGTGTTGTTTTTGTGGTGTGTGGTTTTTTTCCCCCCAAATGCTGCATCTAATGTAATGTTTCATAAAGTTATTTTTACTGACTAAATTTGTAACTTGTGTCATCACAGCTCTAAATGCCTGAGGTGCTTCCTGCTTCATATTCACAGGGCTGAAGTTGCCCATAATTAAAATCCTGTCACTTCAACATGAATTATTTTATTGAGTCATATTTTATTCACATGCCTTTTCTCATTCAGGGTGCTCTGGTATGCATCAAACACTTGCACATTAGTCTTACAGTCTGCAGTAGCAGCTTAACTTAGATTAATTTCTTATGTTCCCTAGTTTGAAACAGCTCTGGTTTTCAGTTTTAGCTTCTGTGTTTTCCACTTTCTCCTCTTCTGTTTTTTCTTTCCCCTAGAAATCGTGCAGAAAGATTGTATTTTCATTGGATATCTGAATGCCTGGCCCTAAATGCAAATCAAAGATCCTAAATAGGAAATACTGTATGTGTTATGGGGATTTAAATGTAGCATGGTTATTATCACTTGTTTAAGTAACTTTTTATAATTTCCATCCTATTATTTTCAATGCCTTATTCCATCCTAGTATTCTTAATAGTGATTTAAACCAATGCAAGCAGGAACACCACCAAGTAAGTGTGGAAGAAAAGTCACTTTGGGAATGCAGGAGTATTGTCCCTGGGAAGAGAGTGCTGAGAAGAGAGATGGCTCTGTAATTGTACCCATTTTGTTTTGTCTTCCCAGGCAAGAGCAGACTGTGCTGCATAGAATTTCTTCAGACAGTGTGCGAACTAATGCCTGATTAATGTTATACAGGAATGGGTCTGTCAAAATTCTTAAACCGTGCACTGTAGAGCTCTGTGTGGGCATCCTTAGGCAGCTTTTTAAATAAAAGGCACCATAGGAAGTCCCCATGTGGCAGAAGGCATAAGCACTTCAGAGGGGTCAGAAGGCATGTGTAAATATGACATGCTGACAAAATAATCCTGGTGTTTAAAGTATTGTTTCCATTTGCTCACCTTCCTTGTGCTTAGTTCTCAGATGTAATGAAATTCCTAAAGAACAACTGAGCTTTATGCTGGCTACACAGCTTCATAGTTTCCTGGGGATATGGCTGTTTAACCAGTTCATGACTAGTGATTTAACAGTGTGTATCATGCATTAACTCCTCGGTGTATTTGTAATGGGGATAAGGTACAGAAATCTAAGGTGTATATATCACTCCTAAAAAGGTGCTGTGTATATTTATGTAGAAATGTTAATGCATGTGTGCCCTGTAAGCCAACCGTTGTAACTGGTCTTTCTAAATCACTGAGAAAAGAAAAGGCTGTCTTGTGTGCAGCTATTGAGCATTTTATCTAGTATGTTCATTTACAGATGGAATTGGGGGAGTGGGTGAGGAGGTCCTGAATGTCCAGGTTCACTTGCTGAGCTGATGAGAGAACGGGGTTCTCCACTCTCAGCCTAGTGCAGTTTCTGTCAGGTCATGGTCTACCTCTGGTATTTGTGCTTCATTAGCATGTTCTTTTAAAGCTTGCATTTTGCTTGTTCGAGGCCTCGTGGCTCTATTTTTCCAAAGACCTGAGTACCTAGGGGTTTTCAATGGCTTAGTGAATGGTATTAGGCAGTTGCACTGCTGAAGTCAGCTCACATAAGATATGACTCAAAACCTTTTCAGTCTTATAAATGACTCCCTTGGATTTCAGCTTGCTTCAGAATAGGCTGCAATTCACTGAGAAGCCTGGGCACTCAACAATATAAGGTGCTGCTGAGTGTACTGGCCCCAGTCCTACCAAATATTCTGTAGAAGTACCATGGATTGCATAATTTCACTTAAGTTTCATGGATTTCTAGGAATTTTGGTTTGGCTGTTTGGTTTTTTGTTTAGTTTTGTTTTGGTGTTGTTTTGGTTTTTGGTTTTGGTTTTTTTTTTTCAGTTATGACCAGAGTGCCTATCATGTTGCAGACTTTATAATTCCAATTTTAGATTCTCTTTATAAATCTGAGCCTCAGTTTCCCAGTTTGGTAAGTTCTCTTAAGAACTACTCGGAACGTGTTCTTGAGTTGTACTGTGTCTTTTGCTTTGTCACAGAGCAGTGACTTTCCTCTCTTCACTGAGTGCAGTTGAAAGCTCAGCTCTGCATGAAACCAGACCTGTTCTAGCATGGTCTTGGAGAGTAAAATACCCTCTGTGGTGTGATGTGGGGGACAGCCTGGCTGTCCAGAGCAGCTGTGTGCTGCTTTCCTCGGAGCTCTCTGAGCCAGCTCTCTGCATGAATCAAATTGCCTAGTGTTTGTGCTTCAAATACTTCCCTGACCTATATTCCATGCTAAAGCTTCCTGTTCTAATATTGATTTAAGACTTAAATATCAGTGGCTTACTTTTCCACATTATAATTCTCATTCCTATTTAACAGTCCTCTGAGATATGCTGAGGGCCAAAGCTGCACTTTCCTGGCAGTTAAGATGAGGGTAAGGGGGGAAAGCACATGCAGGACACGGATAAAAAGAAGCAGAACTTGAATTACAGTGCAACACACAGAGTATTTTGGTTCAGCAATCAAACCGTGTACTGCACTACTGTCAGAGTAGAAGAAACACATTTCATTCTCTTGCAAGCTCTCTCCTGTATTTGTTAACTTCCTTAAAGGTTCATCTTATTTATAAGCTCTGACCCAAACTTCTCATTAACCGTTCCCAAAACACTAGAAAAGCCGAAGGTAATTCCTGCTTCTTGTAGCTCTGGTTAACTCCTCTGGGGGAAAAGAGAATATGCTCACCCTCATGAGCAGAGGGTACTGCTGCTGCAGCAGTACCTTCTTCTCCCCAGAATCCTCACGTGTCAGGAGTCAGCGCAATGCTCCTAAGTGTTCCACACTGCAGACAATATAATTATGGGCGAAGGAAGGTTTACTCCTCTCCTTCTCCCTCCTCTCTATTACTTCTTTGCCATTTTTAATTTTAAAAGAACTGCCCTAGATTGGGCTCCCAAAGGAGTACAGGCTGCTCAGAAGTCATCGGACTCTTTGGTCACAGATATCAGCCTGGTCCAGCAGTCGTGAGCTTTGTGGAATTGTGAGAAATCACTTCTATTCTGTCTCTGCATGTGGTTAGTCCTGCAGTGCTGGGTTGCAGGACTGTGCCTCCTGTCAGCAGCAGTTCTCCCTTTTGAAGCCTAGTCCCTGCGGTTGAATCAGCGCTGGGGCAGCCCACTGTCCCTAAATGAATCTTCGTACATCAGACCATCACCTGCATAGTTGTTAGTGTCCTGGCATTACATACTGATCTTCTCCCTTAGGTTTTTTGTCATCATTGTTCTGATGCAATATTGCTGATCACAAGCAGTCAAAAATGATAGTAGTGGCTTAACATTTGTAAAACAAACTAAACTCTGACAGCTTTTGGTTTATTTTATTGTGACTTTCTGAGCGTGTATGCTCATTAAAGGCATCCTTTCTTTTTTTTTCCCTTTGGAACTTTTCTCTGTGACATTGAAGGCTAGAAGTGTATATCGTCCAGTGCCACTGAGACTGTCCCCAGTTCACATGCTTGTAGGAAATGGGGGTTTAGTATCCGTATGAGGCATGATAACAGTCACAGGAGTCAATAACAGTGCTTGGTCATGTTTGCAGGTGGATAAACAAGCATGAGCTAATTGACCAGCCTTGCCTATGAAAAAAAAAAAAAGGCTGCAGATCTTTTCACCTATGTGTTGGCATTTGAGATTCTTTTCGTTTTTGCAAGTGGCATATACATTACTTTAAGGAGGTGGTGGCATTCTTGTCCAAACTGTGCTTTGTAAGTCAAAGCTTTCTAAATTCAATTCTACTAGCTGCTGTCTCCTGAGGCTTAAACTTTTCCACCTTTTCTGATTAAGGGAGATTTCTATGTACTGTAGGGAGTTTACCCTGTGTGCTATCTTCAGTCCTATTTAGGAAGGGAAAGCATTTCTAATCTTCCTAACCCAGGAGAATTTGAATACACTAGGAACATGGACAGTTTCTTGGTATTCCCATTCAATATATTTTATATATATAATGTAAAAATATTAACAAAACTCCCCACTACTCACTGAAACCGCATCTTCCATAAGGCCAGAATTCATGAAAGTCCCTTGGGTATAAGCAAGATCAGCACCCGACCATTACTTGTTCTGGTAGGAAGCTCAGAGTGCAGGAGGATGTTCTTGTATGGCAAACTGTTCCTCAAAATGTTTGATGTAGGTGCAAATGAAAAAAAAAAAAAGATGCCTTTGTACTTAAATTGCCCAGTTTGTATTTCCCCTATCTAGAATATTACAGACATTTTTTGTAATCATTAGAGAATTTACTTCTCACTAGACAAAAAAGAAGGCTACCCAATGAAACTGGATCACTTTTTTCAGTGAACAGAAAATCTTCTTGACCAGTTTAATTCCTGCCCTAGAATAAAATCTGTATGGTTCACCTTTGCTCATGTGTGTATATACACACTTAAACACATCTGTGGAAGGCTGGAGGAATTAACTAGGATTCTGAAGTAATACACAGAATTTTTAAGAATTAATTCCTAATTCTCAGCCTGCCTGTTACCTGGAATTTGTTACTGCTTGTAGAGATTTGGCTGAAAGAGGCAGGCCCCAAAGATTGTTATCATTGGTCAACGTGGCTGTTAGAAGATCTGGAAGGGGTTATCTCGGTGACCGTAAGGCTATGCGCCTAGCTGCCTGAGTAAGTAAACATCCCATGTGGAGGTGCATGTGTCACTTATAGTTACAACTGAACTTCCGGTTGGTAAATCTGTTTGGTGTGTCTCTTCAAAAGCTGTTTTACAGTTTTATTTTTGTTCCTTTAAAAACCAAACAAAACCCTCCAAAAAACCCCTCACCCCAAAACATAACTTTTTTTTTTTTTTTTCCTACAAGACAGCCACAGTTTTTTTCTGGGCGCTGATTTTAGCGTTAGCCATTTAAGATGCTTATGGGAAGGATGTCACAGAGAAACAGCGAATGAAGTGTTGGTTTGAAGCTCTGGCAGTTGTGGTCCTAGGTGTTGAGATGCAAAGTTTAAAGCTATGCAAGACCCAGACCGTCTTCTGACCTCTACCGGCTGGGCCACCAGCCATCTAGCTTGTAATAAAGGGATCGGAACAGAAGCAGTGTCTCTCTCCTCCCTGACATGATTGTAGCTCTCACATGCTGAGGAAGCAAAGGCGACGAACGGAGCAGCAGTGTTTCAGCGAAACTGGCTTGGGTTGGGGAACCTTTCCTGGAAAAAGAAATGAAGCTCAGGATGTAACGAGCATAGCCCATTGAAAAGGAAACTGCCTCAGAATGCTGCAAGGAGCAATGCAGCACCAGTTGAAGCAGACATATTTTCGTAATTCTCCCAAATATCTCCCCGTCATCAGACTGCATTGGCTCAGACTGAAGAAGAAAGAGAATATTGAAAGACAGTTTTGGGAAGTTTTTATTGTTTCTGTAAGGAAAGCATATGTTTTTCCTTGGCATTGCAGTTACATTCTGTGAGTTTGCATGCACTAATTTGAATTGACTGTTTATGAAGACTATGAAATGCTCCCTGGTGCTAGCATTTACCCACTCCCTGTTTTCTTCCAGGGAAATGAATTACCTTTCTAGTAAACATTGTTCTTGGAGCTGGAAGTATCAGGGAAAAGGAGTTTGTGGGTGGGCTCTTTGATGCTCCTTGAATCTGCAAAATATCTTTGTACCACATGTCTAAAAGATTCTACTTGTGTCCTTGCCCAGGAGGGAAAAGGGAAGTTTTAATAAGGGGCAAGGAAGAGCTTTCACAAGCGTGAGGGGAAAATACCATGATGTAAAATATCTCTAAAATGATAAGACCTGGCAGTCAGACACTGAGGTATTTGCCCTTCATAACGTCATGATTAATTGCACAGGATTACAATGTAAAGCTGAAATCTCTCTCTCTGCCAAGGTTTTTTCTTAAACTAATGCTTTTGATGTTCCCAGTACAAACTATAGCTATGAGTTCTGTACAGTCACCCATCACGTATAAGACTGAGGAGCACGATTGTCTCTAGTTACAGATGTGA
This sequence comes from Psophia crepitans, assembly GCA_013399095.1. Classification (NCBI taxonomy): domain Eukaryota; kingdom Metazoa; phylum Chordata; class Aves; order Gruiformes; family Psophiidae; genus Psophia; species Psophia crepitans. The sequence goes on along the minus strand of VWZZ01007655.1, from coordinate 303,982 downwards.
ACAGTGCTGCTAACATTATTAACTGTACAATGCGAAGTTTTGTTCACTGCTTGCTTGCATTACGAGCTTAGTGAAGTTAACTTCCTTAACAAAAGGAAGGATTCAAAGGATTTCTTTGAATCAGGCAGAAGGCACCAATACTGTCTTTGTCTTGAAGTTTCAATAATGTCGAACTCAGCATGAACTGATGTGCACATGACGTTCATTATTTTGCATTAAAACTCTGGTGGCTTTAATTTAGACCAAAATAATCTTTGCTGTACCTTGGAGATAACTTTAGCCTTGTATATTTATGGAATTACCCTGTAGTTAATTTATGCTGATGCTAGGAAAAGCATGCAAACACTGAAGTAGTTTAACCAAAAATAGGTAACACAGTTTGCTGTTTTAATAACCACCATCTTTTTCCATCACAGTGAAGAATCATCTTATGAACCTCTGTTGTTGGATCACAATGTCAAAAGCCTTCTGGGTAAGTAAAGCAGATGACTTTTTTGTAGTATTTTCTCACTTATCAGCATACACTTACACAGAAGAAAAATGTAACACATAGTATTTTAAAGTTTAACTCTGTATGCGTATCTCTACTAATCTGTGTATATGTTGATAATATATCTATAGGAACATATTTAATTCAGGGACTTTATAGGCAAAAATAAAATGTACAGAAGATGAGGGGTTTTAGTTTGTCTATAAATGGCTACAAACTAATACTTCTTTTCTTACAAAATTTGATAAGGATAATCCTACTTTGATCTTGGAAATTTTTGTAATCCCTAAAATTGAAGGGGATTATTTCACCCTTCTGTGTGAATAATATTAGAAAGTCTCATAAAGCAGTGCAACTGTTTAGAAAAGGAAATCGTAGGAAAATTTAACTTGGCAGACAACTCTCAATGCAGGTTGAAATGTGGCAAGGTCGCTATGTCCTTCCTGCCTATAATTTACTGAAAGAATAGTTCCTGGAATCCTTGATTATGGTCAGAAACATGAACTTCTTATCTGAAAGCCAACATGTGTCAGTGTGGTGCCTTTAACGTTATGTTCTCAGATTAGATCTTGATGAAAAGTGAGACCTCACAACTCATCTGAATAAACAGATTTCATGCACTTTCGTTTCCCTCCTGCTCAGTCAAATGCATTTCAAAATGTCTCTAACTAAAATTTGTATTTCCTTGTAATAATGTATTATAAATAAATTTTAAAACCTCAAACACTAGGGAGCAGAGTAGGCTTGAACAGTGACCAAGCGTCTTTCTCTGGGCTTATGTGGGAGAAATATCTATTGCTCTGGATCCATATACCTGACAACAGCATATGAATATCTTCTAGGAATCCTCTTCAGAATTGCGTGTTACACACTAGTCCTGCTGTATTCTCTAAACCTCACAAGTGTGGGAAATAAAATGTACTTCCACCACTCTCTGAATGTTAGTAAAGGTAATGGTGGACTGGTATGTTTCCATCGCAAGCCAGGGAGCCGTTCCAGAGGCAGGCTTTGAGAGGGGGCTCAATGTGTTGCCAGCAAGTTTGGAGCACATGGTGCCTCTTTAAAATCTCTTCTCAGAGAAGAACGAAGCTTAAAATAGACTCCTTTTCTGTAGCACCATATGTAAGCTATTATCAATCAAAACTTTTCCAAACTCATTGTTCAGCGTTCTATAAAGGGAGCCTTCTCAAGCAGCAGGGAGCCCCCACCTCATGAAATGCAGCGGAAGTACGCTCAAAACAAGCGTTAAATCCATTTTAAATCCCAGAGAAGGGCTTAGAGATACAAGAAAACAAGTTTCTTATGATTGTATTTGTGTATTTTATCTCTCTATCAATGTGCCTCTTTAATCTAAAAATATAAAATCACGTGATCTTACTCTGAAGAAGAGGGCTCTCTTGTTCTGGTTTTTTTTTTTGTGTGTGTTTTATAAAAAGCTCAACAGTAGCTCATTATGGAAGGCACAGTTAACCCTGGTAACTTAATAACATAAATTTTTTCCTGTTTCTTTAAGCCCAAAGCAAGCTCTTCCTTTGCCTGTTCAATGTGAAAGCATACAGTTCATGAAGCTCCCACCCCCTTGCCTTGCACTGCTGTCTGTTGGCAGTACCTTGTGGCCGCCACTGCTCACAGTCTGAAGAGCAGTTCTGGCTTAGCAGGCAGTGCTGGTAATGGCAGCTGTGCTGCCAGCTGCATCGTGGGGAGTTTGGGACCTTCAAAGGGACCTTCAAGCCTCTATAACTATTGCTGCTGCATTTTTATTTTTTTTTTCTTCACGGTTGTGGTAACGTGTTTATTTCTATCTTGGAGGCTGGCTGCAGAGGAAGCGATTTTAAAGGCATTGGGTAGATTAGAAGTCTCTCACACTGTATTGCATTACCATCCCTTAGCCTCTTCGTGACAATACTTGCAGTGCAAACCTTTTTCAGTGAAATGGTAGCTGAGTTGCAGATCTATATTTGGGGGTGGGGGCAGAGAGAGGAGGTGTTTTGGAGCAGTATTCCTGCTTTCTACTTCCAATCCTTCTCTCTTTGGAGGTACATAAATCCCTGATACATTAAATTAGTGCCCTTTTAAAAGCCGTGTTGCTACAAACATGTAGTATGTCTGCATGTGATCTGCTGTCCCAGAACTGGGCAAAGCTTGCATGGGGTAAGCTTTTTCAAGCCACCAGGAGCAGTCTGTTTGGCGAGACCACTTCCTGAAAGGGTGCTCTGATCATGTCTTCGAGGTTTCTAGGACTCTGGGTAAACACTAGGATATGGATGTACACTGCATTTAATTTCATTGGATGAATTACTTCTTTTGCTAGGGTCACCAGGGCTTTTGGGGACCTTCTCTCAACAGTGTGGTTTGCCTGGCATGTATTTATTCTTCAGTATGATCTCTGTCCATGTTGCAGACTGAAAATCAATAAAGAACAACAGAGAGGGTTTCTCTGCACCAAACAGTACATGCTCAGACTCAGCAGGCTGGATCACACTGGAAAATTACAGTGTGGCCCTTTGCTGTCATCTTGGGACAGGAATATGTATAAATACTCAGCTCAGCTTCTAGCTGTGAGACTTGAAATTGGACCTTAAATGGTACTTGGTCACTGAATTATGTTGATATTTGCTCGGCAGATTTTTCAGATGTGCTCAAATGGGGGAGGGAAGGTACCTAAAATCCCATCTTTTTCACCGAACTTCAAGTACCAAACCTGGCTAGGTGATCTTGAAAATATCTGTAGGTATCTAAACTGCTTTGTATGTTTAAGCCCATGGTCTTTGGGTAGAGGCAGTAGGGACTTGTGCTTCTGCATTCAAGGATCCTGGACTTGATGTTGAATTGATATCATCTGGGACTTCATTGTACAGGTTCTGTGAAATGTCTAATAGCTCGAGACATATTTTTTTTTTGTAAAAAGTTGATATATTGAGAATTGGTATGCTGGTTTTCAGCACTTTGCTGTTGTGATTGGTTGATACAGTGGGTGATGGTGTTTAGTTCAGTTTTGTAAATGCTGCATTAGCTTTAAAATGCCACGTGTAACTCTTCAGGACAGACATTCTGTAAGTGGTCAGCATGGAATGCCTTAGAGACTGATCTAATTTATGAAGTGATATATGCATATCGACTAGCTTGATTCTTTCAGTTCTTCATAGATGGTGACTGCGATTAGTTATGTGCCTAAAGATCATCAAGAAAATAAGCCTAATCCAAGAAGAGAGGGAGAGAGGCTTGAGAAGCTCTGTCTGAAGTAGTGTACTGAAAAGCTTCTGTCTGAATTCTGCCATACTTCCAATGCAATGTCCTGTAACACACTAAAAACTGAATCCACTGCAGCTGGGAACAGCATTTTAAAAATAAAATTGAGGTATTGGGTTCACATCACTGATTCATTTAATCATGACTGCATAATAGTGAACTGAGAGCGGAACATGGTTCCACACTCTGCAGAATTTTGATCAGTTGCAAACGAAAAAGGAAATTCACTGTTGTGAGGAATCGAGCTTTAAAGCTGCCACTCCACCCCTTAAACGAATAACATTTCATTACTTTTGGAAATGGTGTATAACCAAAATAACAAATTTGGTCAGTGGAGAGAGTCCACTTTCTTGATTCAAATTATTTTCCCATTTTAACTTTCTGGAAGTTCTTTTATACATTACTTTAGACAGCAGCCTAGTTAAAAAATTGGATCAGATTCACAAATTAGAATGCTGCATTTTTCCACAGAGCTGAATCCCTGCGAAGAAGGGCAGTGGTGGCTTGGGAGTAGCTGTTTTCTCTCAAACCCTGGTAGTCTTTTGAAAACTCCAGGGCATGCCTTATTTTATGGAGTGCCTGTAGGATTTCACTAAACTAGTAATCCTCCCTATAGGGAGTTTTTTCCTTCATGATCTCCGTATAAGCAGTTAAACAAAACAGGGATTAGTAATGGGAGCTCAGGAGTCATGGTGGAGTGGGCTAGAAAGGGGAACGTACGGGCATGCTGGATACGCCTCTGACCATCCTGTCTGTAGTGCCGGTACTCTAAACATTGGTGCAAGGCAGCCAGGCTGGCTGGCATGGCTGCAGCAGCTGCAGGAAACCTGGCTGGCTCCAGTCGTGCTGTAGAGCACTAGACACTGCTGCGTGGGCATATCCCAGTGTTGGTGCCGAAACTTTGTGCAAAGAGCAGCTGTGGCACAACCTGTGCCAAGTGACTTGGGGAATTTGCTCCCAGAACGAATTGTCTTGGTCCCAGAGACATTCAGGACACTGAGGCTTGGACTATTGAGCTGGAAGTTATCTGAATAACATCTGGCACTGCCTGAGGCTACATCTCCTAATCTTATGGGACTCTTAATAAACTAGTTGTGGCCTTTTGGTTCTGATTTTTGCGGTTGTGGTTTTGTGGCTGTGGTTTTGATTTGAGTTTTTGTGTTGGGGTTTTTTTTTTCCCCAATAATACTAAGAGAAGATTGTTCCAGATTTTAACAGGTGCCTAACTTGAACATAAACATTGCTTGACTGATATTTTTCTGACATCACCTTCTGTTCACTGCTTGCTGCACCTTGACAATAGTACAAGAGTGTGTCTGTCATCTTGAGGGATATTTGTGCACCTTCATGGAAGCACAGATTTTTGTGGGTCATGGTATGAGTAGGTCGGGTATAATTGAGATACTTCTTTGATGTGCACCAAGAGTAGTTCAAAGAATCGAGGTCCTATCTTTTTTTTCCTCTTCCAGTCCTGTCCTCACTGGTGTTGCCACACAAAAGTATGTGCTTAACTGAGTCTTGATAGACTGCACAGCGCACAAAAATAGACAAAGATGGGTAGCTATAGTAGTAGGCGTTATAGATTCAGACTAACTAGCCACTTTCAGATAAAGCGGATATCCTGAATTTGGAATGTCAACGTGGGTGACCTACCCACTTTCCCCAAAGGCACAACTTTCTATACGGGATCAAATGATAATTTTGTCTATGGGTTATATATCCTTCTGGAAGCTTTTTGAATGCCTAGTCTGTATATTTTGGAGCCCAGAAATACACTTTTAAAAGGAGGAGTTGTTTTCAACTGAAGCCTGTGTTTTGCTGCAACACTCTCTATACCAGGCATAGCTGATAATGGTGATCAGTTTTTGCTATTTCAGTCTCTCTACCTTTTCCTTTTTTTTCAGCCAAGGCACTTAAAATTCCTACCAAACCTGCAATTACAGGGAAGATAATTGAACAGAATAAGAATTATTTCTATAGAAGTGCTGGACTTTATCAGAAGTTCTACAAAGACAAAATGGTTATAGATGATTTTTGAATGTGTTTATTAGTGTTCACTAATATGTAAACTCTTTGGTGGTTTGATTCACTGAGCATTTCTAGGTTTGACTGACTCATCCCTGTATTCACACAGCCACATGCCCAAAACTTTATTGTTTTGCAGAATAAGAGATTTGACAGTACTGCTCCAACATTTATGTAGAAGAATAATTAATTGATGTGTCTTTGGTTGTCTTTAGTACAGCAAGCAATTTGTCCTACTTGAAGAAATTCTGCATTTTATTTTCTTTTTGTTTAGTCTTCCTCTCAAGACTGTTTCCAGGCAGTTTGCACCTCTCTACTCCTGCTTACCTGCTTATACCTGTAAAAATCACAAGGAGCACCAAGGGCAATGAGGTCAAATGAGAATAAGCTAGGCAGAATGAGAGTAAGGTCTGTACTGTGATATGTCCTCTTCTTGCCAAAGCAACCTGTATGGGCATTGATTTCTCCTTGTGTCTTTCACTCTGATCCTGTGAAGTGCTTTTGCTGCACTGATAGTAAGTAAAATTCTTTGAATGTGAATTTAGGTTGTGCAAGGCTGTTGCATATCAGAAATAGGAACTAAACCAGTGTGTGCCTCATCCATCACAAATGTGAAATAAAATAGCTGAGGCTTATCCACCATGAAGGCACTTGATCAGAAGGTGATAGTACTTAATTTATAGGCTGTAATTTCTTTACCATCATGGCAGCATGTTTTAGTTTGCAGAGAAACCGTGAATACTTCAGTCTTCAAAATATAAACTATGGAAATGTCATAGTTTGAGCTACATAGCTGATGTTTGCAGTTTATTTGTATTTTTAAGATGCAGAACAATGAGGAAGACATTAACTCGGACCGCATTTCCTTGCTCATCTGTGCAGGTTCAACCTTCTTTACTGCTGTTGATTTTGTTCTTTTTTTTTTTTCCAGACATTCTTTTTTCCCCTGTAGCATTTCAGCAAACAGTGCCCAGATAAATTCAGATCTCATCTAAGGAGTGAGAAAAATGTCCAAAGCTCGACCATACATTTGTGCTCACAGTGGCATTCAATTTATAGTAAAATATGGCCATTAATGAGATGAGAGAGCGTACAATACAAAAAGGATGCTGCCTTTTTTCCAATCCCTTGATAAAGGCATGAAAGCAGTACAACCTATCAATCATGGTTGTCCTGGGACTTTGTAGTCAGGCCTCCAGGCTGTAATTGCTGAAGGTTTTGTGGCAAGAAGTCACAGCTATTTTTGCTCACATAATCCTTAAGCCAGTCAGGATTTTTGACTAGCTTTCCCTCATCTCTACTTCTTTCACTGTAAATTAGAGCAGGCCTGAGGCTGGTTTGAAGGTACATTTGCTGCCCACCTATGGCCTGCGTGTTTGGCTATGGCTGACTGGACTATTTCTTCTCTGGACTAGATGAGAGGAGCTCTGAGCTGAAGAGAGTAGGCTGTGTAAATCCAGATCTGGAAAGCTGACAACTTTTGACTAAGCAGAAACTGTACACAGATCACCTGACTCTCCTGACGAGAGGTCACCGACAAGGAGTTGGCTTATGGTCCCTGTTGACAATATAACTTGTAGTCTGTCAAATCAAAATTTTCATTCCAAGTACACACATTTTCTGTGTTTCAAAGGGGACTGTTAATGGCTTTTTGTATGCACTGAATCCTTAGAACAATTTTTCTGCTCATTAGAAAAAAAGACTGACAGCAATAGTGAAGAAGTACATAATGCAGGCTGCTTGTCCAAACATACTCCTTCTAAGTTACACCATGTCCTTTTAGTCCCTTCCTAGAGCTAGTATGAATGAATAAAGCAGGTTAGAGATCACCAGCACCCTAAGCTTTTTCCAAAAGACTTTAAACTGCATTTTTACCACCAGGACTATTCAGTGGAGTCATAGTGAGAGAGTGTATGCAGATCCAGCTTTGGACACTTTTCTCACTCCTTAGAGGAGATCCAAAGTAAGAGTGAGAGATTCTTAACTTCAAAGCAGAACAGACCAAAAGGACTCCCTTGAGTAAGTCTGAACAATATGTAGTGTGAAGTGATTGCTAGTAAGGCTAATTCTTGTGATTAAAATCAACATCTGAGGAGTCCTGTCCAGTGTGTGAGAGGGAATAAGCCCTTAGCTCAGGCTCACGTCAGAAGTTTGGTTTTAAGTAGGTGAGATCTGTGCTTGGATGATTCTCTACCCAAAATGGGCTTTCCCTTGGGGAGTTATGATGAAGACAGTGATGGCAGCTGTGTAATCAGCAAACTCATTTCCACTTCCCATCTGTCTGAATGTGTTTCCATGGGCAGGCAGCTATGCCTGTACAATATAAACTAAATGTATTGCCAGTGAGCACGTGGCAGGAGTAATTTTGTTTAGGATAAGGAGAGCAAAATAGTTTTGCTCAAGTCCTTAGAAATATGTTTTAGACGACTTCTTCCTCTTCATTCCTACCCTTTCTCAAATTTGGTTGAAGCAATTCTGTGATGGTTTCCTTTATAAACTCTTACTCCTTTTTGAATGCTATCTCTTCATTCATTTTCAGACATAACACTCAGATTGCCACAGAGCTGTATGTATTTATCGTTGTGGCATTTGAAAGTATGTAAATTACTTGCAGATGCTCTACCGGACTGTAACCAAACTTGGCTGCATCAGTTTTAACATACGCATGACAAAACCACACTGGCTCTGAACAGGACTCAGCATAATCAGCCATATAAGTTCTCCTTCTACATAAACACTTTTATATCCTTCCTAATTAGAAACAGGAGCCTGTTTCTTTCAAAGTTCATGTGATAGCAATCAAGTCAAAGAATGAGGCACATGCAGTATCTGAATGGTTTTATGATAATACTGCTAGGGATCTGAAGGTTGTCATTTGGGAAATATGTGTACATGTATACATACACACACACACATACACATATATACGTATATATAAAAGTTAAACAAGCATAACCAGTAAAACTTCCTGGAGTATTTAATGTGGTATATTTACAGTCATGCATTTCAGTATATATTTCACATGGCATATCATTGACCTTAAACTTAAGTGAATATTTTCTTGCCCTTATGTCTTAATGTCTTTCAGCATGAACAGAGCTCTAAGCTGCTTTATGAATTGGCAAAAGCACTGTGGTTTACTGAAATAAAAGTATGAGAACAATCTGTTATTAATTATATAACTCTTGACCAAAAAAGTCCTTCAGGTCGGTCATATGTTAGAAATATGTATCAGTAACTTTTATCTTCTAGTACTACCTCATAATATGGTGATATTTGAACGTGGAGTGTGTAAAATAGCTGTGCCCAGTCTAACTGAGGACAAATGGGGAATAACTTCATTATTGATCATTTATTGACAGATAAGCTGGCACAAGTAAGCATGGACATGGTTTGACTACAACAATCCGATTACTTAAGAATTTCTTGATTAAAAATTATTCATCTGCTGTGCCAATCAACACACAAATAACTTTTGGAATTTCCTTTGATTATAAATCACCACAAACTGTAACTTTCTGCGCACTGATATCACGTGAGTTGCAGGCTGGTAGGTGGTACAGAAGCCAGGAAAGAGGATGGAGACAAGGCAGCTAGTAATGAAGCAAGCTGTCCCTTGGGTGAAAGGGTGTGTTTACAAGTTGCAGTGATGATGACGGTAATGGACAAGCAGAGATTTCGTCTCCTTAGTAGACCCATCTCTTGGGGCTGTAATGTTACTGGAGAATAACAGAAAATTCAGAGAAATGTTGACAAAAATTCCCTAAGCTGATTGAAGAAGCCAGAAATGTCAATGAATTGCACATTCAAATGTTGATGATCTTCATTAAGATAACGATGCAGTGTGATGTAGTACATATAGTTGAATCTGATTCTCTTCCATAACTCATCTGTATCTGTTTTGGTCCTGATCACTTTCTATCTTTGATTTATACCACTTTAAACTCCCTCAGAAGACCAGATTAATATTTTCTTCTTTAAGTTTCCCTTCCCACCAAAATTCCACTGCAGTGGAAATAAATCCTTCTGCTTTTGTCCTGCTTTGTGTGAATGGGACAATAATGTTTATTCCAGATGAACATTTCAATTTATTTTTTTAAATTATTTTGTACCTGAAAAGATTATGCGATTTTTCTTCTCACAGTCCTTAAAATTCAAGCTCTCTTGTTTTTCAGGAATATTATTCCTTGTACTTTGTAATTCACCTCTGTGCTTCTTCAGGAAGATGTAAAAATAGCTGTTTCAAGTAGTGGCTTCAGTACACCCATGGGAGTTTCTTTCAGAATCTTGGCTTACTGCACTGATGTGAAAGGATGATTCTATCGGTTACCTGCCTTTCTCTTGACATAATCAAATACAGGAAAAAGCTGTGTATGAAGGCAGCAGGTTCTTATCAGGTTGTTGCTTGCAGATTGTCTGTCTTCCCTGTCTTTTCGTCTCTCTTTAGAGAGAAAGTATTTCAAGTGTATTGTGGAAACTAGGACTGTCTTTTTCTCTCCCTTTTTTTGACTGTGTAATTAAGAAACGCTAACTATGCTATCACAACTGAACGTTTTCTTGGTCTGGATTGTGGTATGTATGTAATACAAAGGCTTGAAGGTGAGCTAGTTGTGAAGTTGTAAACCATGGATCAAAAGACTTTGAGTTCAGTTTCTGCTCCCTCTCCTGAAATTTTACGTGATCTTGGACAAAATGGTTTGATTTTTATGACCCTCCTCCCTCCATTCAAGAAGTACTGAGTGTTCTGCTTTTCATCCAATGCTGGGTGTGTATGTGTGTGCACGTGTGCTTAGTTCCAGGCAACAGGGCACTTAAACGTGAACACGGCTTTGTTGGCACTGAAGTGCTAAGATAACTATGTGTTTGTACAGCACCTAGCAGATGAAAAGCAGAGCATCGTTTAGATCATCTAAACATGATGATGATGATGCAAGTAATGACGGTACAGTTTACAGTATAACAGAGGGAGCGTGTGTACGCTGGCAGTGAAGTCTGTTGTAGATATCTGCATAGCAGATTGGGAAGAATTTCAACTCGCTACAATGCATAAATGAAAGCACGACACTTTGACATGGAAACATGAATTTAGGAGTTTACAGTCAGCGGCCATCCTGCCGATTAATTTCTGAAGGAAGCAAAAAGTCCAATACTTAGACTAGAGTTTGTATGGTGTTAAGATAATTAGGTTGAGGTATCCTTCTATTTTGAAGAAGTCTTGTAATAGCAAGATAATGAGTTCTACAAAAACTGTCTAAAATATCATAATTAGCAATGTCAGTTCAAAAACTCATGCTGGATAGAAATCATTTGACAGGAAGCTTTATACATTGTACTGGTGTTGAGACATTGAATATCAAGCTTTCTTTCCTAACTGGCTTTTAACTGTTGCTCCACTGTTACTTAAATAAACACCCATTCTGTGCAAACTAAAAGAAGATTAGGCAATTCTTGGAAGTCTCTGGTTAAAACAGAATAAAAGCTGCATTTCTTTTTTTCATGGATTGATTTTGTTTGCCATTTGTCCCTGGCTTTAATAGAGAACTGGGGAGAGGCTCTTGTATCTAATGCCAGTCAGCAAAGTAAAGCCTGTGTGTCATGAGGGATTTTTTTACACCACCTTCATAAGCAGAGCCAAAGAAATTGTATTGTGCAAATAGAACGTAGAAATGCATGTGTCCTTTTCCATCTGTACTATTTTTCCTAAATTAAAATATTCACCTTTTTGTTAGTGTCTGTCACTTGAGCAATGGAAAATGAATGTCGATTTTTCTGAAACTGAACGTGTTGTTTACCACTTCCTTGGCATTTACAGTGGAAGCAGTATCATCGTTGCCTCAGGGTTGAAGCTGGAATACAGTTAAGGCTCAGACAGATGACTGAATCACTCTGTACCAGCTTAGCTTCAGTAAATGAAACTGGACACAGACACCAGGTAAAAATCAGTAAAAGCGGTTTTAAATGTCACTTTTCTTTGTGCTTGTTGATCAGCTCATGATTCCTACTGCCCTTCAGCGTGTTTGCCTGGTCACATCAGCTGTGGCAGTAACACGGTCACACTTAGCTACTTCCTCACCATGGCCGTTTCCTGTGCTGGATGGTTGCTGTCCAGGGCAGGTATTTCTCTGCAGCGCTGACACTTGGTATGCCAGGATAAAAGTTCTGCTACAGGGTGCTCTAATGCAGTTTTGATAGATTGCTTGCTCTTGACGTAGCAGAGCACTTTGCTAGTGTTAGATGCTTATGATATATTGTCCCGCTTTTGAAGTCTTGCTGATGAGAGAGTGCTCATGTGTGGGCTTCAATCGTGGTTTGATCGCTACTTGCTGTAGGGCTTTCAAGGATCCATTCACTCTTTTGTTTAGTCAGACTGAAAGTTCTCACTCAGGTAGGCTCTGTTTCTCATTTCTACAGGTAGCAGTTGGGTTAACAGTGCAACTGTGTGGTACGGTGGTGACACTGCTGTTTCAGGTCTGAATTCAGAAGCATGAGCATATTTGGACAGACTCACTAAATGGTACTCATGGATATCCACCTAACCTCATGAACTCTTCTCCCTAGGTGACCGTAGTTTGAATTCTGTGGAGGAGATTTCTGCTCTGACTTAGCCCTCAAACATACTTCTCTTCCTTTACACTAGACACAGGTCAGGTAAGGTGATTAAAAAAAATGCCTTTCAGTGTAGGGTAGTCTTTTATGTCATTTGACATTAATTGTAGTACCTGCAGCAAAAATCCCGGTAGCTTGATTCACTTTGCAATTCTGTATCCTTTTCATCCCAATAGCCAAGTGCTTTGAGCGTGTTTTTGTTAGTGCAAAATACAATATTTTACCTGAAAGCCAGCATCTACTCAAACCTGTGCTAAGGTGCTAGTAACAGAAAGAGTCCCTAGAGCCAGGGGTGCCTGTGTTTACAGGTAAGGTTTTCCATTCAAGTTTGATCAGACCCATTTTGCTTAGATGGCTGCACTTGTAACATAGCATGATCTAGCTGTAGGTCAGGTAGCAGAGGAGGTTACCATACTATCCCTTGTTTTTATAAGGGTGGGTAATTTCAAAGGAAAACAGAGCTGACTCCCTATGCTTTCTTCTACATATTATAAAATACCCTTACATAATAATTAAATACCTCAGCTCAGTTTTCAGATAAGCAATAAAAATGACTAAAATCCTACTGTTTTTTTGAAATGTACTTTCCAAATTAACAGATGATGGGAGAATTAACATTTTGGTAAACAACGAAAGACACTAAATATTTTTAAAGTCTCAGATGAGCCAGTGTGTGTGAACAGCTACCTATCTCTGCTCAGTCCTCTCTGCATCAAAGCACAGTCTCTTTCCACAAAGCATCTGATTCTTGAGACAGCCTTACAGGAGTTTAATTCGCAAAGGAGAGTGCAATATGTGGCCATGCTGGATTTGTCAGGTGTTTGGAAAAGGAAAGCTAACAAATGTTTGATTCATATGTCTAGTGGAAGCACATCACAGCTCACATCCTTTCTCAGGCTGAGATAAATCTGGGTGAAAAAGGCTTTTTTGTTTTCTTTAGTGACCTGCATCCTTGTGTGTCCAGTTCTATCTTATTAAGTACAGAACACAGGTTATGCAAACGCAAGGTCTTTGCACTCAAGACCCACCAAGGCCGACGCCCTTTTCCTCACAGGAAGTTCTCATGGGGTGACTTTGCAGGCCTGGGGTTGTGACTGGCATCTTCTGACTTAGAGGAGGATGAGGACGTTTGAGTATCAGGAGAAAGCATAATATTTTTGCTTCTCAACATCATCTATAAGCTTCACCCCTGGCACTGGAAGAATGACAGTAAAGTTTGCATCAGATCTATAAAGTCTAGTTTGAGACCTGAAAGCTTGTCCCCAATATCTTTTTATAATCCTGAAATTAAATGAAAAAATTTCTATAAATAGAACTGTAGAATGACAGCCTCCCTCTTGTGCTTCGGAGAAACTCATTGCTTGTTCCACAACACCCTGAGCACCTCAGGCAGGCAGAAGGGCTCTGACATGTTTTTAGCCAAGCTTGAGGTGCGTGACTCCAGAAGGGTACATGGCACTTTCAGCACTGAAAATGCACAGTATCAGGTGAAAATCAGCAAAATTACCTTTACTCAGCCCTTCATGAAACGCTCCTGTTTTCCTCTTGCTTGTAGAACTTTATCATTTCTATAGAAGAGCTCTGTCATAATTAGATGCCTGTATCTGATCCCAGAGTCGCACATTCATGGAACACGATTCTAGTTATACCAACAGTGGTATCAACTGTCATGCTGGCAGCAAGCTCTTCTGTTAGTGGCACACCCACATCTCAGAGCAAGTGAAGCCAACGTGTTTGATTACCACAGGCTTTCTCCTTTATTAATTCAATGAAATTCCATAAAGGTGAAGGACAAGGTTAAAATGAAAACTGAGCTAAAACAAGAATTCAAGGGAGAAAGGAAACTGGTGCCAAGAATGCTTAAATAACCTTTATCTGCCCTGCTGTTTGTACTAAAGTAACCTCTTAGCTTCTTAAGCAAAAGGCTGTATTTGCTTACCGTTCAGTCACTTAGGAAAGCATTTAGTCCTATATTTCACATGTGCTGTGATACAGTAATAGGATTTGTGTACCACTGATAAATCAATGTGAGAATAGTATCCCATCAAGAAAAGCTTTGAACTTCTCTTCCTTTGGGACAAAATGAGCAACTGAAGTAACAGATCTGTTTTCTATAGATTTCTGCTTCATGATTCATGCAAACTTTGACTTTTTTACAGTTGCAAAATGTGTAAGAGTAGTCTTCCAACTGTGTTCTCTAACAAAAGCTGTTGCCTCAGCCAGATGCTGAAGACCATGTCCTCTATCTAGCTGCCTGTTTTCTCTTAATTATTTCTGAGTTGCCTATTCCTCTTTCAACTTTGAAACTAAATTTATAAGTTACACAGGACGTGAGCCTACATGCACAAAAAATTGCTCCTACATTGTGACCATTGCAGTCCCATTTCCTTTGGGAATCAGCTGACTAACCCAAAACAGAACTCCTTGAGTCATCAGGAGATACTTCACAGCCAAGAGCTGAACTTTGTCACGTGGCTTGGCAAATTAGTGCATGGTCATACCAATTCAGTGACTGAGGCAGGTCAATCTTTTTGTTCTTCTGAAGGCTGCGTTGTGAGATACGTGTGGTGGTGTATAGGAGAGACTTGTGTGTCTGTTGCGGAAATAGGTCTATATTTCTAACATACAGACCTAACATAACATATGTATTTCTAACATAGACTCATGGGAAAACAGGGCTCCAAGAACTTTGGAGTCTGAAAGGCCATCGCTTCCACCTCATGGTGGGCTAATAATATGCTTATATCATGGTTTGCCTTTCTTATTCTCAAATAACTCCATTATCTTCCCACACAAGATATTTTCAGAGCTTCCCTACTGTTACCAGAGGATTTTGCTGATACTTACCAGACTTTGGAAAGTTGTGAGCTTTACTATCAGTTGTATCCAAGTGAGAGTACATTGGTCTCACTGTAGTGGAAGATACAAACTTAGCAGCTATGTTTAATTCACTAATAGGCAGCATCCTAGCAGGGAACTTACAGATTTCTTCCCTGTAGTGAGGCCTGTGAAGTATCATCCAATTTCTGTTCTGCACTCCTGGTTCTGTGCCTCTGGAGGGGAACAGACTCAGATGGACCCAGTCTTTTCTGCCCACTTCTCTGTCAAGGTGAATCCTCTTTTCTCTCTTGTGTCCCACCAGGTGCTCATCCCCTTTGCTTTTTCATGGCCATACTAACGCTTTCATTCGTAGAGCTCTCTTGCTCTATGAACATAACAGAACAAGTAGGGCTAATGATTGAGGTATGACTACATGCTGGTTTAAAGATACCTGCAGCGAGCACAGACAATCCCTTGTGAAAATGGCACAATAAAGATCTTGCTGGTTTCTCTCATAGATGAGGTCATTCTTCTCGCTCTACAAAAAAAAGCCGCAGCTATGGCCTCAGGCAGGAAAGCTGAAAGAGTAACACAACCTGTTATAAACATCTACCACAAACTCCACACAAATGTCTAAACCTTCTGGGCTGTTCCTTGTGCTAGAGATGTGAGTTCATAGGGGTGCCAGCTCTCTGAATTTCGAGACCTGTTTCTTATGAGAATAACCTGATTCACAAGGACTAAAACACATGAGGAAAATGTCTCTGCTAGCTCTGACAGGAGCGTCCATCCTGCTGCTGGAGGGATGTTGTTTTCAGCGATAACATCTCCCCAGAGTTGGTGACTCGTAATCTTCCCTAAAGCTCAGAGCAGGCTACTCTGTGGAGCCAAGGAGTTGTTTACTGCCTGCTGATGCATCTGTGAGTGCCCAGTAACTAGGTGATCTGCAGAAACTGTTACAATAGAAGGCCTTTCCAAGTTGCCTGCCTACACCGTTCTTTGGGAGGCCTTCTCAATGTTGTTCAGTAATCTCTTCTGTGCCTGTTTGTGTTTGGGGTTTGTCACGGTTCTTACTCAAGACGTATAGCTGCTGCTCTTGATCTGCTGTGTCTCTGTGCTGCACTGCTGACCACCCTGTATGCAGATACAGACCCTCCTTTGTTAAGAGCTACTTGTTATGCAACAGTCCCTTGCTTAACAAACAGTTGCTAATACTTCCTGTCTTGCGCTATCAATCGTAGCACCTTCGTTATCGCTATCTCATGTATGGATTAAACGTCACCTGGAATTGTCCTTTTTTTAATGCGGAACAGATGCCTCTGGAAAATCTTACCATCCCTACCTGTCTATAGTGTGAAACTTATCGTTGTGGAGAAAAGCATTAACTCACCCAGCAGAACAGGAACTGAAAGCCAAAATACCTAGGTGCTGTTACAAACTCTGCAAGGGACTTAGGGATAGATCATTTCGCTTCTCATGTGATCTGATTCCCTTTATCTTCTGTCTATTTAGATTATCATTTCTATCAGGAGTGTGGTCCCATAATATATATGTTATCTGACTTATGCCTCTGCCATAATGCAATTAAATAATACTTTTTAGGGTCTGCAAATAAGCTGAAGTCTGTACGTGTTTAACAGTACTCCTTCAGTGATAAATATAAACTGGTCACAGAAAAGCAAAGTTAACCTCAGTTCAGAGACTAGCCAGAAGTACCACTCACTGCCTGCCCATCATTCTTGCTTATGTAGCTGTAAATGATACAAAGCATTCTTACCACCACTGTATCCTTCAGGGTGAGTAAACACATGCCTTGGAAGAATAGTTTTGGCCACTTGTTGTAATTAGAGGCCAGTTCACTAGAAGGTCACTTATTAAAAAGAGAGGGTTCTGGTAGGTCTGCCCTACCTTGGCACCTTGGGATGAATGAGTTCAGCAACTTTTGGGCCAAATTCAGGACTACAAGAAATTAGTGTAATTATGTTGAGACAAGTGGAGTCATAGTTACTTGTTACCATTTTTAATTAAACAGGCAGAGTTCGTTATTACAGTGCAGTAGGGAGAAATCTGGAAATTAAATAGGCTCATAGTTATTAACAGATTAATGGCTTTTAAAAATAAAATTGCTGTGTCATTAATTCATACATTACCTCAAGGTTATTGTGTTTTGATGCAGGTGTACTTCAGAGCAACAGTTTTGTCCTGTGCAATAACCTAGTTATGTCACTTGGCACTGAAAAATAAGACAGTGGTATCTGTATGAAAAATATGCTGGAGAACAAGAGTGTAGAAAGCCAATACAAAGTGTGAAAATGTAAATCAGGTGCCTGCCAAGCCAGGACATGTGTGAAACAAATGTTATCACAGTGGTGCTGACAGGTGTTAGCAGCAGCTAGCATGTGGGTTTTCTGCTAGTGTTTTTTATTTATATCTTTCTATTAAGTGAATCCTAGCTCTCCTTTTTTTTTCATGTGGAAAGCTTCTATCCTTTCTTTTGTACAATAAAAGATAGGTAATGTGATGGTGTGGCTGGTTCTGGACTAGTCCAGGCCCTGTAGTCCCTGGAAAGGGGTGGAGGGTCCTGCTTGCTTGCCTGCCTCCAGCTCCCTGTATAAGCCTTAAGAGTTCACCTGTCCTCACTAGCACAGATAGAAAGGGGTGAAGGTGGCTGAATGCTGAAATAAAGTGTGAGTTGTCAGATCTGCGCATCTTGTGTTAACCCTCTTGAGATGCACAGCTTCTATATCAAGAAGCAAAAAAGCCATGTGGTGAGGCAGGTGGGAATGAGTTCTCTACAATTTGGGGAGGGAAGAAAAGGTGTTGAGAAACTTAAAATCTCAGCCCAGCTCATACATTTAGAGCAATGCAGAAGGAACCCTGGAAGCTAGACTGGAAGAAGGACAGAGGGACAAGCTGATGGAGGGATCTGAAGGTAGCCTGCTGGCTCCCATGGAGGTGAAGTACTAGGTTTCTGCTTTTTGTGCATGAGCATTAATGTGTTCTCAAAGGACACATCTGTGTACAAACATGAGACTTAATACTGGCTCTGAGCCCATTGCCATGTCACCTGACTCAGTATGGAAGAACCATTTCTGAAAGACAGGAGGCACTTTGGCATTGTCCATAGACATGGCTCAGTGAATGATATAAAGGCAGTTAGGTATAGCGATACTAGAGAGTCTTGGGCCCTCCATATCTTAACTTCAGGAAAAAAATAACACCTGTGGTAGTTTCAAATGAGAGATTAAAGCCATTTGTATGCTGTTGTCAGGCTTTTACTGAGCACTCCCAGAGGACTGACTGGAGAGCCCTTCAGGGAGAGCTGGGGCTGAAATGCCCATTTCCAGTGCCGAGGTGGAATATCCACGTTGTCCTTGTCTCTGCTACCAGCTGGTTCATGACAAGGTATCTCTGACATCAACGTGCTGAGACCTGAAGACACACAAGGATCTTCACTGAGCATCTGCCTAGAGCTCACTGAACCTGCCCAGAGGTGGTACGGTACACACAGAGCAGGATAAGCCTGGCATAAAGGCTGAGGTGGGCTCTTTCGGCACCTGGTTAGGAAAAAATCTAGGTAGGAAAAGAGGAGAGGATTTTTGACACTGTGCAGTAAAGGTTGTGCAGTCTGCAAGCAGATCTCCTAATTGACCTTTCTGTGACTCTCACTACTTGATCAGCAACTTGGTAGCCAGTGGGAGTAGACTGTAGGCGCAGTGGGAACATTGGACGTGATACCAGATACCTGTGGTGCAAATGATGGAGCAGCTGCCTGAAATCTATACGTTTACAATAGAAACTAATGTGAAAATCTGTCCAACTGGTTGAGCAAATACAGAACTGATTAGCCTCTGACTAGTACCTTCACAGAGACCGTAGGAGGTTGGTTTGGGTAATAGCACAGAGGTAACACATCCTGCTCTTTGCTTTATTCCGTTGTGTTGGCAACAAGATTTTGGGACCAGTGTAATTGTATCTACACAAAACAAAAGTATGCTACAGCTCTGCTGCAACATCTGGAGAGTTTTCATGTGTACTAAGCAGCTGTACGTTCCACTCACAATGGCTTGACAAAAAAGGGGCTAGTTGTGGTTTGTGGTCTTCTGAATGTTGGACTAGAGCTTTCCAGTTATCATGTGTAAGCATTGCAATGAAGGCCTTGGAAGTCATTCTTCTGTCTCAAAACTTATCTGTTGTAATCAAAGGTGACAATAGGAAGTTTTTGAAAAATATTTCTCTAGAATATCTTTTCAGTTAAGTTTTTGTGCATTTGGCAAGGCTTAAGGTGGTACTGGACAGGTGCTTTCCTGTCCTGCAGGGTTTACTTGGGGAGAAGATCATAAGGTGAAATGCAGGATCTGTATGTTGGTCAGAATTCCCAGACAGCGTGCTGTGTGAAGTACACTGGAAGGGACTTGAGGGGCTGTCTAAATGAGCAATTGCATATGCATTGTCCATGTGATTCTGAAGCTCAGTGAAGTAGAGTGATTGTTGTACATGTAAGCAAGGGGCATCGTGTGGCTGTCAAGAAGAGGCATTGAAGTTATAAACGGTATTAGCAAAATCATTCCACGAATACCTTGTCTGGGTCTTTGAAGTACATGCATTCAACAGTCTGTTGGACATTTGGAATACATGTAAAAAATATTTGAGAGCTAGAGGAACTTTTGGGTGAGAGATTTAAGACTTCATTTCAGTCATGGTTTAGAGAACTTTCTTTTTACTAAAAAATACATAATTGGGGAAAATATTTCTGGTAGCTCTCAGTTTAGCAGAGGAGGATATGTAGGATCTAATACTTGGGAGCTAAAGCTAGACAATTTCAGATGTGGCCTATATCACAGGATTTTAGCTGTGAAAGACTAATTTATTTTGCATGTGATGGTCTTCAGGTGAGAAGTATCTGGAATCCCAAACTAGATTTCCTAAACACCTAACTTTCATGTGAGCTAGAGCAGGTATATAGATGGAGAAAATAAGTAGAAAGTAGAGGAAAAAAAAAACCCAAACAGGAGATTCCAGCTGAGGCTTGGTCAGCATGAGAGAAACACAGTATTTATCCTATGAGTTATGTAGACTGTCTGATCCATGCGGGCCTGAGGTACCTAAGCTAGCCTCTGGCTGAGGGGAGGTAATCCTTTAGGATCTTCCTCAGGAGCATCTGCTAACAAAACTCCCTGTCTTTCCCGCAGGACCTTTCAGAGTGACTTTTTTCATCTCTATGATCTCGCTTTGTGACATGCAGGTTGTACAGCAGTGTAACTCATAGGCAATGGCTCTTTTGTTGGGCTGTTATTTACCTATTGGGCTGTTATCTGCCTTTTTGCTTGTTGTCCTCCAGTTTCCCTATTCAACCAAGCAAAAATGTTCCCTCGTTTCAGTAGGTGAGTATAGCTCTAATAGACATCTGTCCCCAAGTTCTATTTCCCCAAAAACTATCCAAGTCATCTAGAAGTGCCCACGATCATTAAGTCTGTTGTGTGATCTGGTGAATAAACACACACACAGAGCTATGTAGTCCATGCTTTTGAGTATTCTCAGTTTACCACAACTTTTGTCTCTGGGCACCAAACATCATTGTCTCAAGAGGCAGTTTACAGTGGGAGTTACTGTTAGTGTTGAAATAGTTGATTATGTTGTATCATGAACCAGATTTTTCTTCTTGCGGCAAGACCCTTCCAGCTTTAGATTTGAAAACCTTAGGCCCTGATCCAATCTTTCCAATGCTTTTGCTGACAGCTGGAATAGGCCTTCAGTGCTCACATATTGGCCCGCTACCTGCTAAGTCCTTGGCTTCTCCATTTTCTGGCACCTCCAGCAATAGATTAGATGATACAAAAAAAAAAAAAAAAGCCTTGGCTTCTAGTTGCAATTTCACATATGGTAAAGTGAGCTCAGCACTTAGTTATGGGTTGTTTCTTTTTTCCCCTCCATCCTCACTCCTGGTGACAATTCCAAGAGCATATTTGGAAAATGGAAGCAGAAAATAGGAAAAATTGAAGCAAGTAGTGGAGATCTGAAAGTATGGAGGTCTTGTTACAAGCGTGACATGTCAAACAAAAACCTCTTCAAACCATCTCTGCAAACTCGCAGAAGAAGATGCATGGGTTTTGTGCAAAAGATGGAGTATCTGGAATGTTAATGCTCTGAGCTAATTTGGAGGTATCTGTGCCGGCCTGATACAGAGGCAATAGCACGAATGAGAAGAATTAAAACCTATTAGTTAGCCAACACTTGATGGAAACATAAAAAATGAGTGATGCACTGACAGAGCCAATAGGATAGGACAGGAAACATCTGTCATACCGGCAGTCAGCAGTGTAACCGAGAAGGACCTTACCTTGCAGTCTTTGCTACGGCAGGCTGAAGAATTTGAAGTTGCGCTGTATAGTTGACACTTTAGAGAGCACATTCTGACTTTTTGCATCAGTGACAACTGTGGTTTGCTTTAAGTGCATCTTTGATGAACTAGAACTTACTTATTTCATCCTGAATATGTGGTGGAATTTTTTAAGTTATCCTCTGGATAGACCACTACTAAATGTCTGAATTTATAGAGATACATCAAAGTACAGTAACGACAGTGAGTCCAAGTCTATCAGTTCTACTCTGTGGGGTAGTAATAAAAGGAACTTGCTTGTTAAGACCATGAGCAGGTGGGATCACCAGATCACTTTACACAGGCATACTGAGTGATTATCTCAGCTCAGTATGTCATAACCACTCAACTCAGCATCTGTCAGGACATGCATATCTTTGACAAAGCTGTAACAGACACCAATCTGCCTTTGAGCCTATTCTCAATTTTCTTTTCTTGTACAACCACTGCTGCTTTACACTACAAGATCGTATTGCTGGAGCTGAATGTAACAAAATTAGCATCAAGGTATGATTTGGAAGAATAAAAGAACTTTTCAGGTTATGAACATCAAAGAGCTGATAAATGCTTCCCAACAAACATCTCTGCTATGCAGCTTTGTTTGCATGTTTCATTTAATGGGCAAATGATTAACTAGCGGTCTGTGTCAAAAAACTCTTTTAGTTTGGCTTGCTCCTACTGATTTTCTAGTAATTTAGGAAAGTGCTCCTAGCCATCCTGCAAGGCTGACGGAAGAACAGACCCATGAGATTTCAGAGATACAAGCAAGTTCCTGGTAGCTGTAAATAAAACATGTATTATAATGTCTTCACATCAGGTTGTATTTAGAGTTCTAAATATATCCCGCTGTGGGCTCCGTGGGAGATGTGCTCCTGCTGTGCATCTCCTCAGGGATATCAGGCTCTTCCAAGGTCACGCAGTGCTTTCAGTCTCGTTCTGCAGTGTGTTTTCCTCGCTGACGTGCAGTGTCAGCACTCTGTCCACAGCTAAAGGAGGAGCTTTGCTTCTGCACTCTGCTGCGTGGAGTTGGATGCTTTAACACACCCTGGCATGCTTCAGACTGATCTCTGAGACCATTATGGTTGCTGCCTGGCTCTTGAATGCAAAGATCAAACAGCATTGAATACCAGCTGGGCAATTCTTTAGAAGAGGAGGGTGCTTGGCCCCTGAGGGGTCAGGTGAATCTGCCCCAGTCAGGTGAATCTGATTGTGAATACACACCAACACTCTCTTTGGGAGGAAAGGAACTGGATATCTGTGCAGCTGGGCAGGAGGAGCACCAGGGTCCATCTAGCAAACTGCTTCCCCAGTATAATTACATTGGTGGTTGTAGCTGTGATGTGGATGCAAACACAAAAGAGCTGTGTATTGTCCCTGTAGCATGTCCATCAAATGTCCTAGGAGTACGCGCCCCATGTGACAGGAGCTGAGAGGGAAGGCACAGCCTTCTCAAGTCTTTCTATAAGTCTGCCCATGATACGGGACTCTGGCTAGATACTGTGGCTGCAATGGATTTGTGTCTGGGTTGAAACTGACCTTTAACCTTTACAAAAGAATTGGGTAAAGGAAGCAAAAGCTTTTTGACTCACAAACTCACTTATTCTGAAATCAATACCTATATTTCCTGGAACCCCTTGGCACTGGTGGTGGGGGATTTCTTGAAATTGAATCTCATCAGCCTCAATGTGCTTTTGCTGGAATATTATTACACAGTTGCATCTGGGGACCATGACATCTTTCTTACCTGCTGCGACAATCAAATCAGACTGATGCTTTTGAACCAACATTTTTATCACCATGTTCTCAGTATAGCATTGGTATATGCAGTAAGGTTTTTATTAATTTTGATGAGAGAGATGGGCTGAAGTCCAGTGATTTGTGAGACTTTAGCAGGACTTTTGCATACAAATTACTTAAAATAGAGGAATTATCATTCTTAAAGTTTATGATAGCTAGAACTGCCCGAGATTGCCTTAATACTCAGTTTATGCCCCACTTCTGCAGCAGCACAGTGAACTCTCTCTGTTACCTAGCAAATGCTTGTTCTTTTAAACATGTGACAATAGCATCTAAGAATTGTTAAAGTTTTAATAGTTATTCTAGGTTCAGATGGAAAAGCAAAATTTTTGCCCTTGCAATTTGTTCTTTGAAATTAATGATAGCTAACTGCTAGGACTTAGTTGAGTAGTTAAAAGAAGTGCTGGAACTGATAACACTAGAGTTGAATAATTTTTATCATGGCCAAAGTGATTCAGTTTTAAGCACTGTGTATTTTCCTGATGCGAGAACTGTTGGTGTGTTCGTTGCATCTGACACTGCACTGAAACCAGCAGGGACATGTTTGGGTACAGGATGTGTTCAACAGGTCCCCTAATAAGTTGCTCTTTCCTGCAAAGAGTTGGTGACAGGAGAGATTTTTTTGTTGCATGGGCTTACACAAGGTATCTGAATTTTTGCAGTGTAGTGTGATACAGCTTTGTGAAATGAGTTCTGAAAATCTGTGTAATTGAACTGTTGAGAACTGCAAAACCACTGTGTTGAAGGACAATGTGTACTTATTGTAAAGGAGGATCTGTAAGATTTCTAGAATAGAATCTAGCTACAGATTGCTAATAGTTTTTTTTCTAAAAAATCTTATGCAAAGTGGTTTCATATTTGAAAATTTTCACAGTTTAGGGTTGGTAGTAGCTTCCTTTAAAAAATTATGGGTCTGTCCTCTCTGGATACAATCTCTTCATTGACATTTATCCAGTGGAAATTGGAACTATTAAGCAACATAAGGATCTGAGATTGCTCTTCTTGTTTCTGCTGTACAATAAGGTTTTGGTAGAATTAAACTATAAGGTGTTAGTTTATAACGTGAGACATCACAAAGTATTTAAGGCTTTGTCATGAATTGCTTTGTATGGAGACTGTGACTGATCTTCTGTGGTGCAGGTCTCTGACATGGAATTGAGGTGTGGAGGAATGAGGTAGGTCTTTCCTGGTCTATGAGTGCGGCTCTGTAGGAGAAGGCTGTGGAGTTTACTGGAACCTGGAGTTCTCAACGGCTTAGCAAGTTGGGGAGAGGAGGATTCCTCAATCCAATACCTTGATATAAACTAATACAGAACTTACTCAGGTTTTTACACAGGGAGAAGAAACTCAAGTATCAGTACCCATACAGCAACATGTTATTGCCTTTAGGAACTGGATTTTGCCACTTTCACCTGCCACCGGAGTAATAAATCCCGGGTTTCCAGTAAGTCAGCTCATGGACTGCGACACAATCTGAGATGTGTGTGTTATTCTGAATCTGGCCACTAAATGTTTAACAGCAGTATTAGATAAAAGCTAACACATATGTAGTGAGGCTGCCTTGTTTTTCTTGAGTCACAGAACTGGAATAACAGGACATTTTTGTCACCATTCACTGAGCTGCTCATTTGCATGTGGAATTCATTTGCATGCCATTGACATTTAGGAGAGAGCACTGGGAAGTGTCTGGGAGGATCTGGACTTGATGCAGAACAGATCCCTGGCTGCAGTTGGATGGGAACAAAATTAGCTTGGCCTGTGGGAAAAACTGACAAATTAAACTTGGCTTCACGAAAATGTCTCTCACTTGTACATTTTTGTTTGGGAATGCAGCAGTGCCATGTAGGTAAGGCATAGATGCTAGGTATTGGTAAGAAGGAGAGTTTCATTGCAAATCACTCTCTGGTCTGCATAGCTGCCTTCCATTTTCGGGAAGTTCTTGGGGATTCTCTTTTCCCACATTCAAAACACTTGTTTGGTTTATTGAAAGGCCCTGTAAAGTCTGAAGTTCTGTTCCTTACTGTGCAGACATCATTTGTGAACTTGTATGAAAGAGACTTCATCAAAGATAGCCTGTGAATGCTTTCTGGGGTTCTGAAATACAACAGCTACACACTTGTCAGCAAAATGTTCCTTTGGTTTAATAAGTACAGGAGCCAGGAAAGCTTGTCCAGTGTTTACCAGGACCAAACAGTCTGGTGCAGTGAATATTCAAGGTAGTGAACCGTGGCTGGAGTGGAGCAAATGTGTGTGGACACTCTCAAAGCTGCTCTTTTGCTTGGGGTGAATGTTAATGACACTTCTGTGTTTCATGATGGATTCATTCAGAGGTTAAGTCACTGGAAAAAATACTCTGAAAAATATGCACATGTTCCTGCTGACTCAGAATCTTGTAATAACAGTATGCTTACAAAAAAAAAAGGTCATTATTTCGTGATCTTAAAAATCAAATGTTGCCAGAAAATGTCCCCGATCCTGATCGAACACGTGGTCATCCAGCTTGTCCTTACAAGCCTTGATACTTAGCTTCCCTGTGGCTTGGTTAAAGACTAGGGGCTGGAATGTCTGTGAGTGAAGGAGGAGGCCCCTGTTGCATATGACCAAAGAGGACTTGGAGCAATTGATGGAGTTGGGCTGGAGAGAGGATATTTGTGTTAAATTACTGTGTCTTGTGAGTAATTCTTTTAAAAATAATATTTTTCAAAGATGATAACAGAGTGATGGTGGTGATTTAATTTATGTACTTATTTCTAGAATCGCTTTAATTTCTAGACTAGCACTGAAACTTTATCTAATCTTAATTAGTGAAAGACTACTGTCTGAGCAAACAGAGCAGCACCTTCTGGGACTGCACCTGGGATGAATATATTAGGGTATTTTCAACACAGTCGAACAGTAAAAGCGATTGCTCACCTTGTGCAGTTGTAATGTGAGTGTTCTTGGCAAGGGACAGGCAGCTCTGGATTTGATGAGCCTTCCTGTGTGATTTTGGTCAACTTTTACCTGATCTTTCTGTGCCTCAGGTACATCTGTTCAAGAGGCTGATGGTTTTCCTAGATTCGTTGGTTTGATTGTTCTGTAAGGACCATATATTCTTCCAGGCAAAGCTGTCTCCTTCCTACTCATTATGTGTATAGAACCTGGCACAGTATATCCTCATAGGTGCTGTTGTAATAGAGAGCTCACTATAAATAGTTGTAAGGAATTTCCATTCATGTGGGCAGGAACTGAGCCTCAGTAGAACCAAGGAAAAAGCTTGATTGGGTTAGGAGGAGGGTGCACTGGCCTCGTGCTAGGGTCACTCAGAGAAACATTAAGCGTCTGCAGCATGAGCAGGGCTGGGCATCCTGTAAGCCGCCAGGGTTTGGTGTTTTTTTTCCCCCCTGTGAGAAAGTTTCAAATTCAGGGTGAGCTTCAAATTCTACATTTAGTTCAGGCACCTGGAATGTTTTATTTATGTTGCACGTAGTAGCTGTACAATGAGGGTTTAATAGAGTTCAGTTTAGGGTAGGAGTAGGAGAGGCAGAAATAGATCTGTTGAAAACATTCCTCTCCATTTCTATAAAGATGCTGGCCACACGACCAGTGTCTGGCGTCTCCTATACAGGGCATACTTACATGTATGCTTATATATGAGCAGTGCCCCCTAGTAAGATGCTATCTGTGAAGAAAAGCAATGTGCTTAAGCAAGGAACTGATAAATCCATCACAAAATAGCGGCTTGCCATTTTCCCTTTGGAATTTTTTTTAAACATGTATGTATCTTTATATGCAGCAATATGTAAGCTCACATGCTGTTTTAAGCGTGGGGACTAACACACACCAGTTTACAAATCAATTCAAACCTAACGCTTTGGTCGCATCAAGCCTGAAGGTTAATTTGCAGAAGCTGCTGCTAGGTGAACGCTGAAAGGAGCATTAGTTTCCACTTTCTCCTTCAGTGAGTACTAAGAGGAACATTGATCCCTCAAGCCTGACATTACATAAAATTGTTATTAGGATGTGGAGTCCAAATTTGGTGCCTTTTGGGTTCTATTCTTTTTGATTTAAGCATATAAAGCCAGACCTCAGAAAGGTTTGTTTGGTGGATCTGGTTCAGGGGATACCTTGGCGTCCTACCTTGTGCAGATCCCGCTATGAAGCAGTTATTGTCAGTTCCTGTATTCCTGTGATGAGTAACTGGTTTTTCACAGTGCACTGTAAGTGAAATGTAGATCATGGTTAACCCAAAGTCACTTCTGAAAAGCTGGTTTCACAAGGGAGTTTGCTTAAGTTTGAAAGATATCCAGGCACTTAGGAATGTCAGGTAAATCCCCCACTGCATTTGAAAAATCCCATTTGGTGCTTTTGACTTCCATGGGAATGGAGCTTGTTTGTGTTTTTGGAAAATCCCATGGGTAATTATATGCATCTTTATACACTTAAAATTCTGGCTATTGACAGTTCCGAAAGTATTGTCTGATGGCTAGCAAACTGGAGAGTTGATGTGTGTTCCTGTCCTGGGTTTCAGTGACTGGTAACATGGTCCTGTCTACACGGTGTAACTTACTCTCGTTTAGCATGAAGACTATGTCCTGGCAAATGCCAATTGACTGATTTGTTATTTATTTTGCATTCGTCCTCTGTGTTTTACAGTGTGTCAGCTGTGTGGGACAGAAAGGATTTCTGTGCCTGGACATTAAAGGCATACAGCAGAAAACAGTGTTTATATATGCAGTTCCTATTGCATTGAGCAAATTTTCACAAAACCGGAGTCTGACCTTTAGAGTTGACAGCACTGTATTTAATGTGCTTGTAGTTTATTTGAAGGCTTCGCTGATTTTTTTATTTTAGCTTTTAATATCTGATGTGTTCCCACTACTAAGCAATTCTGCCAAAAGCAATCCAAATCACAGTTGAAAAGGAAAAGATGCAAAGTCAACACCTCACCCCCTATTCACTGTTCATAGCAAATCTGTGTGAATGGAGATACCTGATATCTCCCTAGGCTGAGAGGTTAGTGATTTCTAGAAAGAGTATCCGCTAGTGCGCATGTGAAAAGCATCTGCTTTCTAAGGGTCAAGTAAGTAACTAGAAACACAGGGTGAATTTCACCTTGTGAAGTGTTGATCGTGAAAAAATGGACAGATCATGAAAAACCAACTTAGTTTTGCTGGATGACACAAGTAATTTATGAAAGTTACGGAGTGGTTTGTTCATTGAGCGCTGGCAAGAAGCAGCAGGCATGGCTGTTTGTCACTACAATGACAACCTGCAAGAATAGGCAGCCGAGACAGGACAGACAACTGCAGCTGATGCTGGCTGCTCAGCTGAAGAGCCAGGGTGGTCTTTAGCCTGCTGGATAAAGTTTGCTTGTTGCAGTTCCAGACCCAGAACTGCTTTGAGACAACAACGCTTCAGTAGGGAATGGAGAGTCACAAACTGTAAATAGAGAGGAAGGCATCATCTGATCTCCTGCTAGCCTGTCTAACAGAGGCCTTGGAGCAAAACAGGAGAGTTTTTGTGTCTATGCTGGGTCTTACCAAATGTCCATCTAGCCTGTTATTCTTCCTGGCCTTTTGGCTACGATTGTCATGTCCGTTCTTGTTTGTTTAATATCTGATAAGCCTTTGCTATTAAATTTACTTTGCTATTAAATTGGTATTAAATAGCTGTGTGGAGCTGGGCTACAGCCTGTGGGCTTGCTCTGTCTTCGTTCTGCACCAAAACCCCTCAGTGACCCATCACAGTAGAGTAACATAGGAAAACAAGGCAGGGAAAGCGCTGCTTCCCCAGATGTACTCCCATCTTCCAGCAGTTTGCAGCTCAGGGATTTCCTAAACCAGAGTTATCCTTGTGGTTAGCTCTTGATGGAGCTAATAGTCATCCTAACAGAGAAGCTAGGGATACATGTGGTAATTAAGAACACTATCTTTCGCTGACCTTCTCTCTGGACCTCGGTGGACTGCTGAGCTGCAGTGCTCAGGTGTGGCTGGGTTGCAGAGGCGGACAGGAGTAAGCTTGGAGGTGAATTGTACTCAGTGTGTGCTAGAGACTGCCAAGGACCAGAGCTGTCGGTGGGAGCTGCCTGTAAAACAACAGCTGACCTGGCGGTTAGTGCTGCGAAGACTGTGGGCACAAGGACTGTTTGCAGCAGAGCTGCTAGTTTATAAACCTACACGTGGCACTGGGCAAGAAGTGAGCAGCGGTACATGAGACGGGGGGAGTGTGTGGGTACTTAGACTGTAGGCAAGCCAGAAGGCAAAAACTGGAGGCTGGAGTGCCTGTTACCTGGATAGAAAACTTACAAATGCTGCAGAGCCAGTGGGCCCCACATCATGCAGCAGTGCTGGCTGAAATGAGAGTTGTTTGGCTTCAGAGATGAGTAAGACTGTACGGATACAGAAAAATAGTGCTGGAAATGGAATTTCTGCCAAATTCAAAATTAGCAACTGTGAGTGACAATTGTTAGCAGATGTCAGATTTCTATTTATTTACTTGTTTTCTGGAATGTTTATAGGTTTAGTTTTAATCTTTCTTGGTAAGCTCGTCTTTCAAATTTTCTCACGTGAGCTGCAGAGAATTTGTATACCAGCTCTTGAAAATGGCAAGATTGAGGCATCAGGGTGAGATTGTATATGACAGGGAAAATTCTGTGTATGTTTATTGCTGCTGTAGATGCTGTTTATTTACAGAGTGAAATGTTAATAACTCAGGTGATAGGTGGAATAACCAGTGTACCCTCTCTGGGCTACTGTTGACCATTATTACCCACCTAGCTTCTCTGTAGATCCTGCTGATAAAATTAACATCCTCCAAAAGCTAAGTAGCTGTTAGACAAGAAATCTGGGCCCTAGCAAGGCAATGGCAAAACCAGACTCCTCCCATGGAAGAGAAGAGCAAAGACTTGCAACTTCAGCGTGCCACTGAGCCGCAGTGGCTCGGAGCTCTGGAGCAGGCTGGCGAGCTGGTGTCTGCAGGGCGACTGTCAGAACTGTGGGTCTCTCTGCTGATTCTCCACATTTGCAAGGAAAGTGTGAAGGGAAAAGGAAGAGCTGTATAATTCTGCTTCCAAGATAGTCCTTTTGCTCATGGCTGCTGACACTGGTTTTGGTCCAATGAACACTACAGAAATCCATATTAGCAGCTGTTTTCCCTATCAAAGCATTTTCCTTGCATGAGAGTGTCAGCTGGCTGAAAACTGTCTCCAACCATTTGACTTTCCATGGTGGGGGTGTTACTTTTATCACCAATAAAATTCAAGAGCCTTTGGATGTGGTATTACCTGGCTGGCTTACACATCCTGGTAAAATTTCCAACAGGGGTGTTTTGTTTTGTTTTTGGATTTGGGTTTGGTTTTTTTTTTTGGTGGCTGTCAGCTTAATTTAAATATCCTAAATTTTCTGTGCAGGGAAATGAGCAATACAGGCTGAAGGGTGGATTTTCAGTGTGCTTTTTCCCCAAAAAGGCATACGCTGTGTGTGCTGAGTGGGGGTGGGGGGTGGGTAGGAGACAGAATGGGATGGGACAGGATGAGACATGAGCTTCTCTGTAGTTTCAAAGGAAATTTGAAAATGTGTTCTCAGTTTATGTGCAACTTCCTTGTGTAGGCAGCTAGACCCTTGGCAAGGACTCAGTGTCCTCCTTCATTTCAGGAGTCTTGAGAATTTTACTTGTTGACTCTTTTGGTTTCGTTCCATTTTAGCAATATATGGAAGATGGGAAGAACAGCCTACTTTAAGAACACAGAAAGGTGGACTAGAGAGGACAGTATTCTGGGAGCCCAGGGACATAGATCCTATGCCCATATCTGTCTTTTGATGCCTAACTGAAGGCAAATCACTTGAGGCCTCTTATGTTTTCTTCTCATGCTTTTTTTCTCCTTGCCCTTTGTGCCTTTGAAAGTACAGCACCTAACACGGTAGAAACTGGAGGCCAGGGTGGTGCCACCAGTATTGGTAGTCATGATGACAGTGTGTCTGTGGTGTTTCAGCTGTGTGACATCTGCCATTCCTTACCCATTCCCATTTGGCAGTGGCAGCTTGGGTTTTTTGCACATGTTGTCTGATTAAAAAGACAAATTTCAGTGGTCAGGGAAGTTCTACAATAGTGACTACTTTGGCCTGGATTCAGATAACACTGTTTAGCTTTCACATACTAGTTAAACTGACCCCAGGTTTAGCCTGTCATTCATGTGCTTTTTGACATCTTTGTAACACCTTTTATCCAGGAGACGACTAAAATCTAGATTCAAAGGTGTTACTGAATGTATGCCCAGATAACCTGTGTATTACAATTATCATTGTTTGACATTGCTGTGGAGTGTATGGAAAACAAGTGGTTTGCTGGAAGATATGTAGTCTTCCTGAAGCCACTTTATGAAAAAATAATTGAGTACTTCGTAATGCTCTTTTCTTTTGGTGGGCATTGAGAGAAAATGGTGGAATTAACATTTGATAAATACCTTCTTTCATCTTGATGGGTGAAATCACAACTCCAGTCAAGACAGCAGAAGACCTGTCAAAAACATAACAAACAAAAGAGCTCACCTTCTGATTTAAATCTTGTTGGGAAAAAAAAAATTGGATTTCAGGCTGCAAGCCACTGTCTGCAGCTATTGTTTATTCTGCTTATTCAGTGCTCTAATATCTTGCAGAAACTGGAAGATAGTTACTTATTTTTCAATATATGGATACTCAAAATTCTGTCTTTGTTTCAGTGCTGGCATTCTCTCAGCCATAGGCAGGGGTGCCATTGCCTAGCACTGCCCGTACCTACCTGCAGAACAGCATCTTCCGTCTTTCCGTCTGTGCTGTCAGACTGCTTTGCTCAGTTGGCTCTGACTGTTTCAGGGGCTTCCAGTGAGTTACATCAGGGATGGACTTTGTCCAGGGATTCAGACTTAATTTGAATTTACCACCTCTACTCCTAGAAGTTAGGCTCTGAGATTATTTTAGGAGTGTATATATGTGTGATAATTCTTGTGCGTTTGCCTCGGCAGGGTCTGACAGACTGCTCTGCTCTTTTCTTTATTTTCCATCTTTGACATAATGAATTGTAGGCACAATTGCATAAAGCCATCTACTAATTTTTTCCAGTGGTGACTTTTTTTCCCCAACAGGTCACAGACTACACCGCTGCTCACTGTTTACTTAAGAGAAAGAATGTAGTCACATATGTTCACATATATAAACCATAACTGGTGTGACACTGTACTGTGTACAACACATTTTTTTTAAAATAACTGAAAACAGATCAGCACATGTAGCTTCAAAAGTTGAGTGTACAATGAAAAAGGAGAAAAAAAGCTGAGGGTTTTTTTTTTTGTTTTAATCGTTTACCAGGTACTGTGGGTATTGTAAAGCAAATAAATGGGTAACTTGTTTGTTTCTGCCCAGTCAGGACATGGCTAACCTGATAAAAGTGAAACCCTGTTGTAAACATTTGAGGAGACAGTTATGCTGACATGAGATCCCCTGGTACAGTGTAACTGAAGCATGTGTAGCACCAATGTTTCTGAACAGGGCAGGAATGGCTTTGTAAAATCCTGCCTAGTTGGTGATGTTTTAAGAAAATAGGTCAGAGACTCTTGGTGGTCTTGTTGTAAGAAGCCTTTAGTGCCTTAAGGTAACTTCAGTACTTAGCTGGGTGGGCTTTGTATCTTCCTGCCAGAGGAGGCATGGCTTTCAAATTAGGGAGATGCACACCAGTAAGTGATTTCTGAGGTCCAGTTACGACAGCTCTCTTCCAAAGGCTGAGGAGCACATGACATTTCCAGCTATTCAGGTCTCACTCCAGGACTGTCAAGTAATCTGACTAGTGTGGTTCCAGGGACCTGGCAGAAGCTTCTTTTCTGTAAAAATTTGCTAAAGTGATTGCTGCAACTTTTAGTTGAAATTGCAGGACATGAGAGGGACTGTACAGAAAAACATCAGGTTATGGATAAGATGCTGAGCAGAGATGTGGAGGAAAATAAGCTATGAAACAGTGTAAAGCAGTAACATGGACTAAACATGGGAAGTAACATGGGAAGACAATAGCTTGTCATGATCTTTGCCTACATTCAACGAAAATTTGGTGTTGATTTGTCAGAGCTTGACCTGCATCCCAGCCATGGTTTAGTCCATGAATTATGTAACGCTCAGGGGACGTAAGCCATGCAGCCCTGGGATCCACGTGGTTCTTGTGAAAGCTTCTGAAATGTCTGGTTCCTCTCCTGGTAATTCACAAATGGTCTGCACATGCAGACCTTGCTGCTTACATCATAGTATTGTCATTTGAACTCTTCTTGTTTTGCTATCAAAAGTATAGTATTTCATCTTTAAGAATAAGGAATGAAAGTTACAAGACCAAATGGGAAACCAAATACAGGTCAGTAATTAATTCTGTATTTCTGTTTTTCCAAGGCTTATAAGAGATACCTGTGTGTTGAGATATGCTGAGTACATGGGTATTGTTGCAAGTGTACGTACAGCATATCAATGGCTGTAGGAAGTATGGAAAAAATTATCCGTACGCAGAATGCACTTCACTAGGACCATGTACCCTGGAAGTAATGTACATTCCTGCTAAATGTTTGTCTAATTATATCTGTATTTACTTAAATGGTTGAGTGTGTCCTTTGAAGCTATGGGGCTGCATTTGCAATTGTTTCTCTGACCAAGCATTATGTGGTAGCCAGGAAAATTAGCTCATTAATGAAATGCACTAAAAAGAAATTAACATGTTGATGTGGTCTGAGTACTCTCCTTCCTCTGGATTGATGGGTTGTGTTGTTGATAGTGAAATGGGGCATACAGATAGAGTATGATCAGTTAAAATCCAGTTGGAGTAACTGATAAAGCTTAAGAATGCTGGTTTTGATTGACAACGTCATTTAATGATAAGCACAGAGGTGTGCATTGTTGGACTGGAAACTATGTAAAGAAGATTGGTAGGTGATGTGCACTGTCTTTCCTCCGTGGGGTAGCAATGGACAGACTGAGCTAAGACTGCCTTTGTGTCTTCTGAAGATCTGAGAACAGGATGTGTAACTAGCATAGGATTCTTAAAAATAGCAGAGAAGAATGTGTCCTTCAGATAACTCTCAAAACTTCATGAAGGACAAAGGGCCCTTTTGCATACCAAGGCACAAAGTATTGGGTTCCAAGGAGAATAGTCTCTGCTGTAGCTGCTGCCCAGATCTGTGCTGTAGGACTCTGTAAGACACTTGGTTATTTAATCCTTCTCCTTCTGATTTATGCACTGTGCTTTCCTCTGGTGTGTTTATTTTAAGTTGTCCATCACAGAGAATTCCTTGTGACCAAGTAAAATAGGTTGAGGCTCCTTGAGAGCTCTTGGCTATCTCTCTGGCCATAAGGGAGTTCATTGAAAAATTAGGCCCATCATGCCTGAACCATTCTTCCTCTGATCCCAAGACTTTTCTTTGCCTCTGGATGCTGTGCTTCTGTGCTTGGAAGGAATATTTTTTTGCTGTTTCTTTAAGGGATTCAAGGAGGATTTCAAACCAAATACTTTTCTTATTAAAAAAAAATAACAACACACATGCAAAACACTTTCTTCCCTCTGCTGTGAATATTATGACAGTGAGTATAGCAAGAAAAATGTGTCCATTTAGGGAAGTGAAAAAGGAAGGCATTTAGCAGGAATCCATTTGAACTTATAAGAGTATAGAAGGAAGGAATTTCTGCTTTGAAACAGGAGTAATAGTGCTGACACAGGGAGGCTGACTTAGTAAAACCAAGTAGTTATCATGCGATTGCATTACTCTAAAATTTCTTTCACAACCGTATGCAATATGATGCTGCAAAATCAGTCCTTTATGTTTCTGTATGCAATGTGCTTACTGGCAGTAAAAAATGCAAAAGATTTTGCGTGAAATGGGGAATAACTTTAAGTCAGTAGAAAACTAAACAAAGCTTGCAGTGTCATCCAAAGTCCACTGAATTCGATAGCATGATTTCTGTACCAGACCCAAACCAACTAACTTAAATTTATAGATGATCAACATGGTAATTTTCTTACTAGCTTTCTAATGGAGTAGAAGATTTTCCCAATAAAGCTGAAAACTGACTTCATTGTTCTACTCATGAGGGGGAAGGAAGAACCTCAGGTTACGTGTTGATTCCTGTGTGCATAACGCTACATAATCATTTGAAATTGCTAAACATTTTCCATCAGAAAAGTGCCATTCACATGCTTAGAAAGTAAGGCAATTTAAAGATAATTTGTCTGTTGTGAAATTTAAAGAAAATCCATGAATGATGTTAGTGAAAAAGAAAAA
Source organism: Psophia crepitans (assembly GCA_013399095.1). Taxonomy (NCBI): domain Eukaryota; kingdom Metazoa; phylum Chordata; class Aves; order Gruiformes; family Psophiidae; genus Psophia; species Psophia crepitans. The sequence goes on along the minus strand of VWZZ01007655.1, from coordinate 268,354 downwards.
ATAGTGGATGAAGAACACTTCTGAAGTGTAACATTCCTATTCCGCATCATGAGCTATAGTTGGAAAAGGCTGTTAAAAAAAAAAATCTGACTTCTATAAATGTAAACCAGCCATCTCACGACAGATTTTTCAGCTGCAGTTTGTGATCTAATCTTAGGCCCAGTTAAAAGACTGATTTAGTAGTAATGTAACCAAGGTTACACCATACGTGTGGGCATAGTCACTAGCTTCATAGTATTCGGTGCCCCATAATACAATGTGGATTACTGTGAGTTTAGCAGCTACGAGGAATCTAGCTTAAAATAGAAGTGCAAGCATTGTTTGATACTGTTTTGGATATGTGTATCTGTGACCTTTGCAACGGTTTTGCTGGAGGACAGTCAATTGTTCAGCTGCTGTAAATCTACCACATTCCAAAACCGTCAGTGCCTCTGCATTCTTCTGCACAAGCTGACGCTCTCTATCAGAGAATATTGTATTCTCTTACCCTAATACTAATAGCAAAAGTATGTAAATCAGTTTATGAAGGGGAGCAGACTCATGAAAAAGCTGATGGATCACATCCCATAAAATTAACTTCAGCTTAACTGGAAAAAAATAGAGCATTGTGTTCTAAAATGGATACTTAGCAATAGATTGATATTCATATTTGGGCAACGGTGAAGGAAGTTGCTGAGAATCGAATTCTACTCCTGTTAGTGGGATTTCTACATACTCAGCATACTAATCTGCCAGGCCATGCAGAAAAATGAGTGCTTAACTTTCAAGAAAACAAGAACTGGGCCCTCTTAGTCAGTGTTAACTCCTGAAATTCAGTTTAGTTTGCTCCTTTTACATCACAGGATAGCTGTTTAACATTTCCACTTGCTCAGACTTGAGGCTTGTAGAAAAGAGCTGACAGGAATAAAGAATCTGCATAGGATTCAGTCCATGGAAACAGAGGCAGATTGTCTAGAATGACCATGATGATGGGAGTGATGGTGTTTATCAGCAGTCCATCCCTACACTGGCCTCCATTTATAAGCTGCAGGTCAGTGGTACATTTCCTGGCATCTCCCTTGACTGGGTAGGGATCCTGCTCTACTTGTGTGTTTACGCTACAGAGAGGTCATATGCTTTCCTATGTGCTTTTCTTTACTAATGAAATCCATCAATGCAGTGTTAGATCTGTCCAGTAGCATCAGAACTACAGTTTGGTGATGTTTTACCTAGCCATTTGGGCTCTGGTGTGACAAAGACTTTACTCGTTTCAAGAATAGTAAGAAAATATAGTCTGAAGAAAAGGAGGCTGAGGGGAGACCTGGTCGCTCTCTACAACTACCTGAAAGGAGGTTGTAGTGAGGAGGGTGTCAGTCTCTTCTCCCAAGTAACAAGCGACAGGACGAGAGGGAGTGGCCTCAAGTTGTGTCAGGGCAGGTATAGGTTGGATATTAGGAAAAACTTCTTCATGGAAAGAGTAGTGAGGCATTGGAATGCACTGCCCAGAGAGGTGGTTGAATCACTGTCCCTGGAGACGTTCAAAAAACGTGTAGACATGGCACTCCAGGACATGGTCTAGTAGGCATGGTGGTGTTAGGTTGATGGTTGGACTTGATCTCAGAGGTCCTTTCCTTAGTGATTCTATGATTCTATGAAAATACATCTTGCTAATTGAAGAGACCCTGCTCTTTACTTGTGTGTGTGTGTTGTCCCATCACCCCCTCCCCCTGAGCAGTTCTAATGCCCTAGCTTTACACTGTGAAGAGCTTCAGTCTGTGCTGTGGGAATCATGGAGCAGCAAGTCATTCGGGGTATTGCCTATTCTTGTTCTACCAGCATTAGTCACGGCATAAAGCCATTTCACGTTCATATGAAATAACATGTAATTCTACAAGAAATGCCAAGTGTCTTATGCTGCTATAAATTGTAGCCTGTGAGCCTGAGTGTGACACCTGAAGCAAGACCATGGTGAGAATTTGAGAAACAGTGAGCAATGGATAGTTTATTTGGCAGCGAAATAAAAGTACCCCAATTCCGTCATCGAAGGAAGATGCTGTATCTGTATAAGCAGCCCTAAATCCTTTTGAGTGGGATTCTGCCCTCTTTGCTGTAGTGGAGTGGCAGCAGTATTGGGCCTTCCAACAGTAAGCCTCAGCCAGATGAAGAGTCCTCTGACTTCTTACAAAGCTGATTCCTTCCTTGGAATTGTTCACGGAGAAATTTCAATGGGGTTTAGTTTCTTTTGCCCAAGGAATATTTTTAACTACTAATTTTTGCTTAATCACTTAAAAGTAGTCTAGAGTGACTTCAGGGTGTTGGGCTGAAAGTAAGTCGGTGGTCTTTTTTCACCTGCACGTTACGTGTCGTGCTGCAATGGAAGCAAAGCCAGCATCCCACAAATGCAAACTGAAGTACTGCGATACAGTAAAAACCTTGTTGAAAAGGCACTAAAACCGTTTGCTATGACTCTGTTTTCCATTCCAAAATCTCATTACCCAATAGGACATGCAGAAAATATCCCACTGAGCTATGATTAGCCCACCCATTGTGCCCTGGCCTGAGAGCACTAGTGGTTCAGTGAGCAGAGTAGTCAGCTATGAAATGCAAAATTTTCTGGTTGGAGTTTGATCTGTGTTGACACGCAGGATGTGCCTGCTGTAAAGTAACCCACTGGTAAGCAGTTCCGCCAGAATGTTAACAAGCATTGTGGTGTTCTTCCATCTGCCAGGTATGTAGTGAGTCCATCGCTGGGAGCTGGAGCGCGTGGGGGGCAGGGGACCCTTTGTGACGCAAAGTTGCCATACCAGAAAATAGAAAGGTATACTGGATATGAAATGATGCGGATTGTTTGGATTTGAGATTAGCACAATCATTCATGTAGTGTCATCTTTTCCATCTGTAATAGATTGCAATTCTGAAATATTCTAATTTTTAATTATATATATAGTTAAATATAAAATTCATTTGGTTGACATCCTAAGTACCTCTCCAGGCTTATCTGCATATTCCATTATAATTCATAGCTTTCTACTAAGGTAGCCTCAAACTAATCAGTGCTTTACAAGCTAATCAGCTCATACTCTCACAAGTGGCATAATGCAAGTAATTATGCTTTAATTCAACTTCTAAACAAGGAGGAGGAAGAATCAGATTGATCAAAAAGAGACTTATTGTGAACTCATGAATTGATAATCATGATTAATGGAGGATCTCTGGGAGAAGATGTGGTTATATCTCTTGCCTGTAACTGTTTCATTGGGCTTGGTGGAAAAATAAGCACACATACTTCTAGGGTATATTGACCCAGCCAGCAGCCAAGAACCTGTTATCTCCAGCATCCTCTCCTAATCCAATCTGTTACCACTTCCATACTGTCCTGGTTTTCAGCAAAAGTCTTTTCTCTTAGATAATCTTGCTATTAAATATGTATGTCCTGGTTTTCTATGTACTGTTGAGTGAAAGGACTGACTGTTTCTCTAGAAATGCATAATCATGACAGTGAGTGAGGATGCCCAGGTCCTGTTCGTTGCTTTGTTCTTCAATCACAGCATACAGAAGGACAATACTTGCCTCTGTCTAATATTTATATAGAAATCTGCAAGAAAAGATGATATAAGCACAAAATAATTTTGCTAGAGAAGTTAACTTTTAGTAGGGCTTTATTTTAGAAAAATGGTTCTGTAGTTTGGCTGATAATTCAACAAGTCCGAAGGAGAAAACCTCTATAGGCTTGCAAGACAAGCGAGGTGAGAGAGGAACCTTTGAATGTGAAAGGAAGTAGTAAAAGTTCCACCATTGTCTCAGAAACAGACAATATAGTGTCTACTCTGTCAGAAATCACAAGCCAAATAAACCTTGTTTCCCTGGAAAGTACGTCAGTATCAAGCTAGAAGCTCCATTTTATTTAGCACAGATATGAATTATTTCTAACTTGCACCCATTAGGCTACTTAGAGGGCAGCCACTCATTCAATTATAACTTCTGTCGCATTAAAATTGGTGTTTGAGGAATAGATGGATGAGACTTCACTCGTATATTTGCCTTTGCCATTCTGCAGAAATAATGAATGGCTTAAAAAGGGTAAATCAGGATAAGACCCAGGCGCACACAGTCTGTCAGCTCTGCAGTTTAACTTCCTTGGCAATGAAATTGAGATCCAATGTGCCAGAAGAGAGCACGGGGTTGTGAATGTAAACATTTTCCTATTTTTTCTGGACAAAGTCTACTGTAATACTCAGGATTTTTTCCTGTGCCAAGAAATTCTGCATTATATTGGATTTTTAAATCTTATTATTTTTTACAATGTGCCTATTCTCTAAACTAAAAGAACAGAACTATATTTATTTGATGAGACTGAAATACAGATATTTTAACCAGTTAAAATAAATATGATTTGTATAATATATGGTGTCCTTTGGCAATGAGTTCCATCGGTGTAAATCCCAGAGATTAACAGGATTTAAAAATCATTAAAGTGTAGATGGTGAAATCAACTGTTACATAAGTTGGTTTTTTTTCAGGTTAGGTTAGACACTCCTGAACCCTCCAGCTGGAGGCTATGAGAAGAAATCTTGCTTTTATCAGGTCTCTAGTGAAACCAAGTGCTCCGCTAACCAGACTAGAAAGGGGAGAACTTGGCCTGTTCTTCAGGAGCAGGTGACATCAGTGTGAATGCGGAATGGGCTCTCTGATGCGCAGCGGAACTGACCACCGGGCTCCACCTGCAGCCAGCAGCTGGAGGCTGCCCCAGGGTGCCAGCCTGGCCCAGATGTGTGACCTACATGAGTGGTTTGAAGGCATGCACTGAAATGAAATCTAAGATGTTGCATCTTTTCACGTGGATTTCTTTGAAAGTATTATGTACAGAAAAATATTGAAACAGATGCATTACTTCTCTGCCTCCTACCATTTAAAGGGTTTATAAGTTTGTGATACCATTTTACCCTCTTTAAATCTTCTATTCTGGCTTGCTTCCTTCCCCTTTTTGTTGCCAAATGTTTATCTGTTTAAAGAATAAACACTGTACTACTTCCTTCTCAGCACTAAATAAAGCATCACTGATGGCTCTGGACCATGTCATGCTATAAATGTTATTCCTCCAATTGGGTTATAGTAAAGAACTTTATTGCTTGTATTTCAAGGACGTGAGCTTAGTCAGTATTTTTTTTTGTCTTTCCATATTTGTAATTTTCTTCTAAGTGGGTGATATGTTCACTGCTTTTCTGAAGAATGAAATAATAACTGGAGAATAGTTTGGTTTGTTTGCTTATGTCTTAGGGGTTTATAAGAGGCATATATGTAGGTGAGTGCACCTAAAACTGTGCAGTAGTGGATGTTTAAGGATTTTTGAACTGGGTGAAGTAAACACGGGCAGGTTCTGTTCTGCCTGGAGTAGTGGTTGCAAGTCTGGGTAGTTGGGGCAAATGCAAGCACTGCAGTTAGATTTGTTTTGTTTTGTTTTTCTTTATTTAATACTGTGCTTTAAAAAAAAAAAAAGTGCCTTATCTTCTAACCAGCATCTGATGTCAGCCAGCAGCCAAGCACTCACACAGCTGCTTGCTCACTCCCTCACCAGCTCCTCACAGCAGGGAGGAAATATGAACAACAAAATCAAGAACACTCTTGAGTTTTAATACAAAACCAGTTTCATAGGTGAAGAGGAGGGGAACAAGTGAAGCAAAAGAGGTGGCACGCCACGTCCCACAAGCAGACCAATACCCAACCAGACTCTAAACAGCTGCTTTGGAAACAAAACCCCCCACCTTTTTCTTCCTCTACCCCAGTTTTTGTGGCTGAGCATGAGGATACATGGTATGGAATAGCCCTTTGGCTGGTCTGGGTCAGCTGTCCCAGCTGTGTCCCCTCCCATCCACTTGCCCACCCTCAGTCTGCTGGCTGTGGGCTGTAGTGGGAAACAGAGAAGACCTTGACACTGTGCACGCCCAGCTCAGCAACAGCCAAAACACTGGTGTGTTATCAGCACTGTTGGAGCCACAGATCCAAAACACAGCACCATATGGGCTGCTATGAAGAATGTTCACTCCATCCGAGTCTGACCCAGCACAACCCAAAATCATATTTTATTTTATTTTTTTAGTTTATCTTTGCATATCCTGGCTTACAAATTCCAATTTCCTATTTTGTTTGAGATTATTTTCTTGCTGTAGAGACTTTGAATGCTCAGTTTTTCTCAGGTGATTACCCCATTTCATTGCTGCTGTGACTCCTTGGCCTATTCACTTATGTTGTTATTTCTGTACTATTTTTCGCCAGCACACTGGGGCTCATATCTTCTGTTACCAGCAAAATCTGTTTTGCTTAGCCTGGCTTTCTTCTTGGTACATGTGGTAGCTCTTCACAAGTTCATCAAAACTATTCATTTAGAGCCAGTAGAAAAAGTTACTAAATCTCTTTGTTTTATTCAGTCCCCAAATGTCTTTTAAATCTCTCTCTTTTATGATTGCTTATCTAATATCTCCAAATGATCTCTCTTAGGACAGACGTCTGCCCCTGTCTTGGCAGACTATGGACTTGCAAGCACAGAGAACAGGCTCAGTCTATGCCAGTTGTCAAAATAATTATTATGAGATTCTGGGGCAATGCTGCATCCCCATTATAATTTACTACCAGACAAGGTGTGTCTGTTTTTTTAATCAAATTGCTGTGTATGGTGTCTAGCTCTAGACTCTGTGTCACTGCACGTTTGCATATCCTCTTGTGTTTTTCTTGGGGCGCTTGTGAGCAAGCTACTTTTGCCTTTACTGTCATATTTCCCCACTGCAACCCACTTGATTCCTTCAGTTTCTCAATGTCTTCATTAAAATCAACAGCCGACATCCATTGTCATCTTTGCACAGCAATTCTTTCAGGTTACTGGTTTGAGCAGCTGGATACCAATTTCACTCCCTAATTCACAGTGCGAAGGAGCCTTTGTAACCCTTCTTTGTCTGTGGGAACAGCCCCAACCTTGCACTGACCCATGCATACTTGTTACTCTGCCCAGCTTCAGATGTTACTTGTGGCCCTGGAATAGATGGCTGATTCCTTATTCTCAGGTCAGTCACAATCTCCCCTACAGCTTTTTTGCTTTGCTTTTCATATCTTTAGGTTAAGAACATTTATTATGTTCTGTTTTCACACGGAGTGAAATTAGTCATACAATTTACCGCTGTCACCAGCATTAGCTGAAAGATATTACAAATACTTGTTGGATCTGTGGAAAGGAAATCTTCTGATCTCTTTTCCTTTCCTTGGCATCCGTGGCTCAGGACTTTTGAACTACTCCCTAGACTTCTCTCTGAGGAGAAAACATTTACATTTGTTCCAAATTTCATCACCTTTTTGAGAAAATGAAACACTCCAGTAACTTTAACATGTTTAAAATTCAAAACTGCTAGTGATATATTATGCCTGGGGTTTGTATATTGTCTTAAATATGAAAGGTGCATTACAGAATAGACATCAATGAAGTTCCTATGCCAAATGTAGTTGGAAAAAATAGCACGGGACAAGACAAAGACCATTGAGGGGAGGTTGTGTATCTTTTGGCAGTGATGAGACTGTTGACTGACAAGTTGATATAAATATATCAAAGTGTAATGTTGGTTGTTTTGGGGTTTTTTGATCGATTTAATGTTGTGGTGCTGTTTATACATGTACTTTTTTAGGTATTCATATAGAAAGTAGGTCACCAGTTTTCGTGAGTACTGTACAAAGAACCTGAGCCTGGGGAAGCTGGAATAATAATGAAAGCTAAGAAAATACAGCTTATGAGATAAAGCGAGGGAAAGGGACTTTGTAGCCTACAAAAGAAAAAGCTAAGTGATGATAAAAATGAAAATATAAAAATTCTTCTAACAACAACAATGATAAGCTGTCCTCCCACTGGACACGGGGAAGTTAATTTACAGCAAGGAAACAGACGTTTGATAGGAGGAAAGACTTTCTGACTATACAGAATTGTTGGAGTATTCAAAGAGGCTGCGGAACATTGCGGACACCTGCCAGGATAGGCGAGGTCTGCTCTGGGAGTCTGTTCTGCCTCCTGTCTCTTCTCGTGCTAACGTGACTTTTAATGCTGCAGTATAGGCAAGATTATTTCCAACTTTGCTCTCACGGAAAACTAATCCTTAGTATTGTTAATGTTTGACTAGTAACAACAGCATAAAACCTCTGGTTTTCTAATTTTCCTAATTTTTTTCTTTTTTTTTTTTTGATGCTTAGCTGAGGAATGTTTGAAGGTTTTTTCCCCTGTTCAGTGGAGTTTTTCCTGAAATGTGTGTTACTCTCCACTCTCACAATTTTATTTTGATTTTTGCAATATATTGTATTTTTCTTAAGTTCCAGCTCCTTGGCACCATATGATCAGATGAAATGTTGCTTCTGATTTTTTTGAACTAGCTGAAAAACGTATTGTTCATGGGAGCGTTTGAATCACAGCAGACTCAAAAAACCTAAAAGGTAGACAAATTATTCTTGAAAGATAATATGATTCGGAGACAATCTCATGCTTTTGGGTGTGCCTGGATCACAGTTTTTGAGGTAGACAGTGCTGAGCTTGTCTAGACTCTGCTAAGTTATTTTAATGTATTTTCCCAGTGTTTCAGATAGGAGAGCTGACTGGCACTTACAGGATTTCTTGCTTCAGTTCCTGTGCAGCAAACAGGAAATGTCTCTCCTTTGTGCAAATGGCAAAAATGCCAGCTTTTGTTAAAGCAAAAGAAAAGATTGTCAGGACAAGGATTTTGTAAACGGGGAGAACTTTATACTGATATAAGTTGCTTGCGTTGTATTCTCTGGGTAACAGCTTGCTGAGAGCAGCTCTGTATTTGATTTACATAATTTGGCTTTTAAAGTTTTATTGTTTGTTTGCAGCGTACTGCCTCTCTAAGGAGCTTTCTCCGTGGATAAATAGCAGCACTAGATTAGAACCACCTCTGTGATACTGAAGTGACATTTTAGGGGGAAGAAAAATGGGAAAATAACATATTTTTTGTATGTCTTGCAAATTATTATGAAATATTTATGCCCTACATATGAGGAAAAGCCAAATCTGATAGATTTGGCTCTTTCCCTGGAATTTGAGTATGTAATAGTTATAATTTCTTTTTTCCTTTAATTCTTTGTGTAGATATTTTAGGCTAATATAGAAAAGCATAGTTGTGGGGTTTTTTTACTTTATTTGTCTCACACTTGGAACAGTATTTTTCTGATTCATTTTACTGATAGCTATAAAAAAACTTGTATTTTCTCATTTGCAGGAAGCTCTGAATCCCAGACTTGTTTTGGTCTCTCAAACCTGCATTCCAAGAAATAATGCAAGAGATAATTACTCAATGTATTATACATTTAGTGTGTACAGGGATTGGGGTTAAAGTTCTCCCTTACTAAATTCAGTTGCTTTCAAAGGGGTTAGATTCGATCTAAGGAGCTGCGTTATTTCCTTTCCTAGGATTGAGCAGAAAGTATGTTTTCCTTGTGAGCTTTCACCTTAGGCTGAAATATTATAATGTTTGCATAAAACCTTGTTAAAGCTCTTTTGAAGTTTGCGGAAGTAGAATGTATAAGATCTCCAAGAGTCTGGCCCTATGTTTCTCCAGAATATACCTTTGAGTAGAGATGGTGTTTGTAAACCCTGAGAACATAAGGCAGTTTAGGCTTGCCTTCTTTCAAACTCTGGAAGCCTCAGAGCAAAATCAGCCAAGACTATGAAAATGTCCTCCTTTTCCCAGTCGCTTTCAAACTTTAATGTTTCAGTTCTGCAAGGGGCTTATGGGCCTGGCCTTGATCCAGGCAACTGTTTGGGAGTTGTCACCCATAGAAAGTGACGTGCTCAAGTGCTGTTTGGCATTTGCCTTGTTCAAACCCTGAAAGATTAAGATCTCAGTACCGCTGATTTTCACCATGCCAGAAGAAGGGTGCTCAAACTTGCACATTTCTGGAAACTGGGAAAGTTTAGTGGAGAAACTGCACTGGGTGCTTTCTTTCTTGTCGCACTCTTAAGCATCAGTTTCTGACTGCGACTCTGAGATGAGGCACTGAGGTCAGACCTGTGATCTGACCCTGTACCACTGATGTTGAGAAGTTCAAGTGCTCTTTTCTGGCTGAAATGTCACTTCCTAGTGACAGAACTAGGGGGAACGGCTGCAAGTTACGCCAGGGGAGGGTCAGGTTGGAGATTAGGAGAAATTTCTTCTCGGAAAGGGTGGTTGGGCATTGGAACAGGTTGCCCAGGGAGGTAGTGGAGTCACTGTCGCTGCGGGTGTTTAAGGAAAGGTTGGATGTGGTACTGATGGGCATGGTTTAGTGGTTAATAGGTGGACGGTTGGACTGGATGATCCTTGAGGTCTCTTCCAACCTTAATGATTCTATCATTCCTATAGCTGACAGGAGGTGAGTCTCTTCATCTTTAAATTCTAGAATAGAGCATGCTTTACCAAGCAAATAATATCTGAAAACCATGAGAGTGACAAATCTGCCTTTAGTCCCAGTGTTGCAAACTGCCAGGTTGCCAGGGCACAGAAGTGAGATCCTGGTGGCCCTAAAGGCAGTGAGCCCATTAGGTTTTCTGTATTATTTTCATGGGACCGAGTGTTTTAGATCATAGATTCAAAATTTTACTGCCCTGCTTATCTCTTCTGTTCCAAATCAGAAGTGGGAAACAAACATCTTAATAAAACACATTTTGTAGGAGACGTGAAATACTAAGAGAACTACTCTTATCAGTATGAAGAAATCTCCCACTGCTCTGAACCACTTGCAAGTATAATATCAATACCATATGTCTGATATGATGGGAAAAGATCTTGATGTCCTGAAAGTTGCTGGTTTATGCACAGTTAAAATTCTTAGGATATGTGTTTTTCCAGACCTCATTTCTGGAGTGATCATTGTAATTATTGTTAAATACAAACTGTCAGAAACTAGCAAAAAATATAACTGTAATGAAAGATTGTTTCAAGAACGCTCATAGAAACTTCTTGGTTCATTCAACTATCAGATGAGCAAGTTGGCTAGTAATAAATCATGCTTGTTAAGTGACAGTTGAATATCTCGTATTTGGAATGATATTTAATCAAGCAAGAGTAAAAGATGTCAGAGAACATTACATTTAATTGATACATCAAATGATTAACAATGGGTGGAATCTGGAGGCCCTTACTGGGTTTTTGATTCAGTGCTCTTCTTAAATGGAAGTTTGCCTGAATAAACATTAAGTAACAACTGATTCTGAACCTCAAAATGTGACCCAGTAATACTTACCACTTATGTTGTGCTCTAAACTTTCAGAGCTCTTCTGTGGGTCACATCTTGAACACAAAGGGGCTATTGAAGTGAGCATGATTTGGTCAATTAACCTGTTAAATCTTTGCGTGCAAGGCAGCCGGAGGCCCACTGTGGTTTTGGAGAGGGGTTACTCAGATCCAGCAATTTACAATATGTTGAGAATCCCACAGAGGTTGTATCCAAGTAGGAGCCTTGTCAGACCCCTGCTCCTCTTGGAATAATAAATCACATGGTACTTTTTCAATTGGAAAAACGTATTAACACGTCTGCTGCTCCAGCTGGAGTGAATAAAGTCATAATGGTTTATGATAAGTTGCATATATTTCATGTATCCGTACCATTTGTGAAATAGTTTTTCCCCTCAAGTTGAAACCACAATGACACATAGAAAGGGCTCTTTGTAGTGCACCATCCATGCAGACTGGAGCAATATTAAAGCCCAATTAAAAACATAAGCCACCAAAGTTGATTAGAATGCAAACTAGGCCTAATTTCATGCAAGATCCATCAAAGGCAGCTGAGGTTGTAGTAGAGAGACAAAAAGGCTGAAGAACTGCTATATTTAGATTAAAAAAACGCACGCTAAAGCCAAGAATCCCATGGAGGGGAGATGGAAGGTCAAAGTGACAAAGACAGTAGGAAGCAGAAACCAAAGGGGGAGTGCTTTTGCTGGATTTCAATCACATTGAAGGCTTTTCTGAGGTGACTTATCAGAGCAAGCTAAGCAGGGTTTGGTCAGAGTCTTGATGAATGTCAGATTGATCCTGCTTTCATGGAGGCAAAAGTGCCAGAGTGCTTTTGTGCAGACAGTCCAGTTCTTACTGCACACCTGCGAAGGCTGTTTCCGGTTAGTTTGAATTGTCCAGCATGCTGATTCTTTCTCCCCACGCTCCCACCCTGAACATGGCCTGTGACTGTAGCTGCTGGAGGCTGGTTCCTGTGATAGCACCAGAGGTAGGGCAGCGATGGGGAAATCACTCGCGTTGCTCAGTGTTGACCTGGACTGATGTTGGCTGGGAAGAGAACTGAGTTTTTCTGCCCAGACCAGATGAAGAGATGTGTAGACACACCTTTTGTTTAAATTGTGAGCAGCAGGCCTAAATATTTCTCCTTCAAAAAATCGGCATGACGTGATTGGGTTTGTTTTTAATAACCCTTTTGATTTCATTCCTGTGTTGTGGTTATTAGCAATTACCGTGCTGCTTTTCCCTTCATCTAAAGTTTTCTACACGCTGACGGCAGCTTTGCATATTAATTCCTAGCACCATCCCTGCAGCCAGCTGTGTCATCACAATTGCTCAGCCATTTGACTCACTGCAGTTATTGGTTTGATGGATTACAGTCAGGATTTTGATCTCAGAGCAGCTTTTGAATAGTAATGAATACGGAGCATGACAAATGATATCTTTCTGAACCCACACTTGGCTAACTGCCAGCATTTCATCTTACTTGACCACTGTGTAGCTTTCTGTCTTGTTAATCACAACACTTTGATAAGGTGTCGTAGTTTCAGCTGGGATAGAGTTAATTTTCTTCCTAGTAGCTGGTATAGTGCTGTGTTTTGGATTTAGTATGAAAATAATCTTAACATACTGATGTTTTAGTTGTTGCTAAGCAGTGTTTACAGTTAAGTCAAGGACTTTTCATCTTTCCAGGCCATGCCAGCAAGGAGGCATGAGCCTTCCGCAGGAGGTGCACAGGAAGGGAAGGCACACAGCCAGGAGAGCTGACCCAAACTGTCCAAAGGGATATTCCATACCATATGACATTATGTTCCCTATATAAGTTGGGGGGAGTTGGCCGGGGGGTGGCAATCACTGCTTGGGGATGGGATGGGCATCAGTCAGCAGGTGGTGAGCAATTGCTTTGTGCCTGACTTGTTTTGTATATTCTATTATTATTTTCCTCTTCCTTTTCTTTACTGTTAAATTGTCTTTATCTCAACTCATGAGTTTTACTCTTTTTCCGTTCCCCTCCCCATCCCACCGGGGGTGGCAAAGAGTGAGCAAGGAGCTGCGTGGTGCTTAGTTGCCAGTTGGGGTTAAACCACACGTAAGGGGTTTGTAACCAGTTGTTGATATCCCTGGAACAAGTACCAGAACTGCATTTTACTGTACCTTTAAGTCCTACCTTAAATTTTATTTTAAATTTGGTGTTTTCTCCCTTCATAGAGCCATTTTAGAAAAAATATGTATAGGCCTCTCTTCATTGCCATTTTTTGTTTGGGGCTTTGCTCTTGGAAATGCAGCTGTTCCTTTACGTAATTTAGTTAAAATTAATAACTGTTTCCTAGCCTGTTTCATTACAGCTCAATACTTCAGGGACTTAAGGTTTGATATTGCATGGAGTCAAGTTTGCAATCCTTAATTTACAGCTGTTACTTACAGAAACACAGATACACAGCAGGCATTTGATGAAGGCCTCTTCATCATCCATTGATGTATACAGTCAACACAGACTCTTCTTTTTTCTTGTGGGGAAGATAAAACTTTGTGAATTCTGACACAGATTTAAGTGCTGTCAAATCTATGAAGTCCTGGAGACCTCGTAGGTGGCAAGGGTGAACCTTTTAAATACTGAAGCAAGATCTATGCGGTAGGAAATAGCAGTGAAGTTCTCCCATTGTTCTCTGTGGACGTTACCCATCATTTTGAGAGCTCCAGTAGACATGCCTCCTCCTCTTCAACTTTCTAACAAAAGAATCGATTATGTGGATTTGATTGGTGAAGTTGCCAAACTTCCTCAAGTAAGTGCAAACATACTCTCCATTTAGAAAGTTGTTTGTACTTCTGCTTGATATTTATAGTCTAATTTCACAAGGTGCAGAAGACAGAAGAGAGGAGGGTGCTTTGAAACCCAGCTCAGCAGCTACAGCATTTGTCTGGATGGTATACTTCTATGGCTCTTGAAGGTCTTTTTGATAAATGAAGTTCACAAAGATGGTACTTTTTTTTTTTTACTGTAATTAATTTAGAATTTTCGATTGTGGAGCTATACCAATCGGCTCATGGTTTTTAGGGATGAAGGTAAAGTTTCTGAACTGTGCCTGCAAAACACTGTCAGCTGTTACTGTAACACTTCTTTCTGCTGCAGCTAATAATTGTTGGATGCAGCATGGGAGCTGCAGGAATGGTGAGGGTCTGCACATAAATTTTCTGCTATTTTGTTCAACACTGAATATCCAGTTTCAAGTTCAAGTGGAGTAATTTTTGCAACCATAAACAATGATGCATACTGAAAAGCAGCTTGTTTTAACATAAAAAACCTGTTCCACTTCAAAGGGTTTATTTAAAGCTGGGAATCAAATAGCTAACTGTTGCAGCCTGCAGCTTTGCTCTATCTCCTCCTCACTTATCTTTCTCTGTCTGCCTCTGTTCCTGTGGGGAAGTTAACTCTTCCTTTGCTGTAGACGAAACACAGTTTATATAGTGTCTGTGACATAATGTGGGGAATAGCTAAGTACTTTGTTATGTTCTGGTCAACTAGGCAGGGTAAACTTGGATGACATGACAAGTTTTACAGGAGGGAACAGGTTGTTCAGGTAGTTGTGTCCTCCAAGACCTACATGAGTAAACTACACTGCTGGGTAGAGAAGAGCATTAGGATCTTTCATGATGTTCATACACACACTGAACCTGTTCTCTAGGAGAGCAAGACCTGCTGCATTCTGCTTCCCCTGCATCTTCTCTGTCTTCTCATCCTTCCTTTCCAGCTGTTTTCCAGGCTGTTTGTGCCAGAGTTCCGTTTCACTGAGCCTTGCTCTCCTGACTTCTCTGCCTCCTCCTTGATACTACTTGTATCAGTAGTTTTACTCATGCAGCTTTGGTGAATGGGATTGGTGGAGGGATTATTTAATGAGAGGGGCTCCCTAAGTATTTGTCATGTGTAGAGAGCCTGAGCCAGCTCGGAAGTGGTCAAACCCCTTATGTTAGTTGTCTGTACCATGCTCTACCTCTGCTCTTTATTCTTTAGACATGGACAGTGTGCAGTGTCAGAATGAATCAGTAAAGCAATTCTGACTCCTTTGCAGTTGTCATGTTAATATCTATAATATATTGGATATGTAGATCAGAAGAATAACGATAGCTGGCGTGTTATGTGTTCTTGACGACTCCTTTGGTGCACTCCACTTACTGTTTTACACTATTTCTTCATGAACCTGCCTTTATTTCACTGTACCATGCACTCTCATCAGAGATACATGTCCTGTAGGCAGCAGCAACATGCTGATCCCCGTGCTTGTCTGTGAGAAATAAAAGATGATGCAGGTAGTTTTTTGGCATGTTTTACCCCAGCAAATGCTTGTTCTGAGTTTTCTTTGATTGTTTTTATGCATGTTGTACTGCAAACAGCATAATCAGCCTCTTAATGTTCAGTTAGCCTTATGAAAGGACAGCCTTTGGTTCCACCTTTCCTTTTTATTAAATTTCCTATCAGATTGAGCTTTTAAGATACAGTGCAAAATACAACCTCAAACGTTAGTTTCTGTTAAGATTCTGAATTCAGAAGTCAACTGGCAGTTCTGCTGAGGGAGGAATGGGGCAGAACAAAATGGTGTCTGCCTAGCTGTCATGGTAATGGCAGTGAAGTGCTGATAAGTAACAACACAAATCTGAGTGCATTAACTCCTTACATATCCTTCGGGGACAAGTGCTCTGGCATATAATAACGATATCTTTCTCATAAAATCTTGAAGTCAGCCTAAGGATTTCAGTTAATAAAGAATGATATTCCTGTATAATAAAATGGATTGCAAATGGGATGTGTTCATTATGTTCTGGAAGATTTGGGGACTATGACTATTGTCTGAATTATGTTACATGCAGTGGAGCACTTATATAAAGGATGAACCCGAAGTTTTGGTTTGTTTTGGGTTTCTTTTTATAGTGTGTGTGTATATATATTTGTATCAGAAATAGCATGGCCAGCAGGACTAGGGAAGTGGTTGTTCCTCTGTACTCTGTACTGATGAGGCCGCGCCTCAAGTACTGTGTTCGATTTTGGGCCCCTCCAAGAAAGACATTGAGGTGCTGGAGCGTGTCTAGAGAAGGGCGACAAAACTGGTGAGGAGTCTGGAGCACAGGTCTGATGAGGAGCGGCTGAGGAAACTGGGGTTGTTTAGCCTGGAGGAGACTGAGGGGAGACCTTATCATTCTCTGCAACTACCTGACAGGAGATTGTAGTGAGGTGGGTGTTGGTCTCTTCTCCCAAGTAACAAGCGACAGGGCAAGAGGAAACGGCTTCAAGTTGCACCAGGGGAGGTTTAGGCTGGATCTTAAGAAAAATCTCTTCACTGAAAGAGTTATCAAGCACTGGAACAGGCTGCCCAGGGAAGTGTTTGAGTCCCCATCCTTGGAGGGATGTAAAAGATGTACAGATGTGGCACTTAAGGACATGGTTTACTTGTGGGCTTGGCAGTGCTAGGTTAACAGTTGGACTCAATCTTAAAGGTCTCTTCCAAAATAAATGGTTCTATGATATAGATACATATATGTCCCTTTTTCGGTTTTGTCTTGTGTTCTTTTAATGTCAAGTGTGTCTTCTCTGAGCCTGTGAGCTGTCCTTTCTGGTCTTTGAAAGTAGGAAGCTGTGTTTGTGCATTAAATCAAGTAAATGCACCTAGACAGATTTTGTTCCTTTTTTAGCCAGAGTGCTGTTTTAAGGAGATTTAATTTTAGGGTAACTTTCAACAGCTGCTGTAAGGTAGGGTCCTGCTGGAGGGCTGCGTTCAGTCCTCGGTTCTTACACAGCCTTGCTGTGCAGCCGTGGGTGAGGCACTTTCTGAGCTGGGACTCCCTCCCTGTTAAATTGTGGTGCAGAGAGGAATGGGGACGCTTTCCTTTTGCTTTTAAGGATTTGGATTCTATCATGTTGAGCTTCTCTCGAGTCTTTTCAGAGGCAAACCAAATCTGTGCTCAGCATCATTCCAAATTAAACCTTAAGTTACCAAGTTACCTAGGTAATTTCTGAATCACACTGCTGGCAGATATGACCATTGTACTTCTAAAGCATTGATCAAACCTTGTGACCCTTTCGGTTTTTGATACTTTTTAGTTTCTTCAGTCATTATTATGTTTTTACTTCTTTAGTTACTACTTTCACTACTTCCCTTAATTCCCTGAGTGCTATATAACAACACTAAAGCTGTAATCCTTGCATTTATTGGCCTTTACCAACTTGATTATATGTTTCTGCCTGTTGGCCAACCCTTTTCTTCAAATACTGTCAAACATGTCACTGTATCAACAACAATTACCTCAACTGCCAAACTGCTGACTCCAGTAGTTAAATCATAATTTAAATATGCCACTTCTATTATTTACATTACTTCCCAGATAAGTTTTATGTTGAATTCCAGATTTTGAAACTACACTCCAAAGCACAGAGTGTCTTTGCTCTTTTTCATTCTGGCTGGGATTATGTTGTGCAGATGACTTTTTTTTATTATTATTATTTGAAGGAGACTGGACTAATTAATGTCTGCATGCAAAGCCAGCCCCTGAGTGGAGTCCCTGCTTTGCTTCTTTCCCTGTTACACGCATTCACTCATTACACTAATGCAAGTGTCAGTTAAACTCACATGCATCTCCATGATGGCAGTGGAATACTCAGGTTTAAGGGAAGTTGTCTTGATTTGTGTGATTAGTAAATGACACAGTGCTTTTTACCTCAAGATTATTGTTTGAATTCAGCCTGGCTTACTAGTAGCAGAAAGTAAATTGCCATCTATAAACTCACCCAGCTGCTGTGTTGTAAGTTATTCTTGTTAGCAGAAAGGAGAAGAGGGCAAGGGCTGAAGTACCGTTTTGTACACTGCCTAGGATAGAACTCTTAGGTAAAAATTGGAATTGCCACACTTTTTGTGGATTTTTTTTTTTTTTTGTCCAGTGGCATGGGAGAAAGGACTAAATGACTACTGCAAAACTTGGAAGCAGATCTACAAGTTTTCCATCTGCATCTCTCCTTAGCTCCCACATGAGATTAATCAGGCACTAGGACTGAATCTACTTTGGAGAAGTGGGACAAGATTTAATAAATAAATAAATTATAAGGACTTGGGGATGTTGGTTGATGAAAAGCTCAACAGGAGCCACCAGTGTGCGCTGGCAGCNATGTGGAGCTGCTGGAGCAAGTCCAGAGGAGGCCACAAAGTTGATCAGAGGGCTGGAGCACCTCTCCTACGAGGACAGGCTGAGGGAGTTGGGGTTGTTCAGCCTGGAGAAGAGAAGGCTCTGGGGAGACCTAATCGTGGCCTTCCAATATCTAAAGGGGATCTACAGGAAAGCTGGAGAGGGTCTGGTTACAGGGCAGGGAAAGACAGGACAAGGGGTAATGGCTTTAAACTGAAGGAGAGGAGATTTAGATTAGATATTAGGAAGAAATTCTTTACTGTGAGGGTGGTGAGGCACTGGAACAGGTTGCCCAGAGAAGTTGTGGATGCCCCATCCCTGGAAGTGTTCAAGGCCAGGTTGGATGGGGCTTTGGGCAACCTGGTCTACTGTAGGGTGTCCCTGCCCATGGCAGGGGGGTTGGAACTAGATGATCTTTGAGGTCCCTTCCAACCCAAACCATTCTATGATTCTATAAAGTCATGGTGCACAAATTAAAGATTCTTACAGAATTGCAGCATTTATATACTATATCTTCAAAGCTGGAATAGTTTGCTCACTGAACTATGACACAGTACTGAGTTTACATGTTTTAGAGTTGCGCTGATGCGAAAGAGAAGGACTTTTTCACTAAATTTTGTTCAGTGAGTGTGTTTGCTTTACCATCAACACTCTGAGTCAGCTGCACATCTTGTAAAGCCGAAAGGGGAGAAGTGATTTCTGTGTCAAAAGAGCCAGCTCTCGCAGCACCTCCCTTATTTGTGTCTGGAAAGACTGGGCTGTTGGTTGTAAAATGGAGACTGCAGATTTTCTGCTCATGATATGGAGTAGAGAGGACAGCAATCTAGTAGTGTTACCAGCTAACGGATGTTCCCTGTTCTTTTGTTGCTGGAGTTTGGTGGTGGACCAAGCCCTTTCAGAACATAAAGCAGTAAGCTGCTGGAGTCAGTGGCAGAGTGCCTCTGGATTACTGAGGGCAGTTTCCCTTACAGGCAAGTGCTGCAGGAAAGTAACACCAGTAACACTGGAGCTGTTCAGGCCTTGCGCTGGGGTTTCTCACAGTCTAACGTCAGGCACCTAATTCTGGTGGTGATGGGGCTGAAAAGCTCCTGTAGAGTCAGTGGGACACCTATGCTTCCCTGACAACCTAGGCACCAAGGCTGCTGGCTTAGGCACCCAAGTTGGATGCCTAAAGGTAAAGAGTGAGACCAGGGTCTCACTTAGCCTGGGGCCTAGTCTAACCACATGGCAAAAGTCTACCACCTGCTAACTAAAGGAAGTGCCTCTTCAGCTGTTCCTTTAGTGCTGGGCACACATGCACCCTAAATGCATGGTAGAAGTTATCAAAAGTTGAGCATTAACACAGCTTCATCATCCTCAGGCATTAAATTAATACAGCTTCAGCATCCTGAGATTGCGAGCCATTATCGGAAACTTCCAGCAAACCACAGCCTTTTTTTGGGTTGGTGGGTGTCATTGAGAGCTCTCTGTATCTCTCCCCTCCTCTTTGGCTGCCTGCATAGGAGCAGGAAGGCTGTGGTCTCAAACAGTCTCATGTATAAATACAGAAAATTTTTTTTTCCTATGCCTTTCCACCTATTGATGAATTAAGAGTTTGTGCAACAAGGAACACCTGCAATGGGAGGACCGAAGATACCAAGCCTCATCTGTTCACACACTCTGCTACAGGCCAGAATGTGCTGCTGTGCAGAGTGCCCTTCTCCGGAGTCCTGGGAACCGCAGTGAGGAAGAGGATGAGGTTGCTCACCCTGTATGTTGCTCAAGCAAGAATAGGTGCCAAAGTCAGAGTCAAAATCCCAGGACCTGATATATCATGGTGTATTGTTAGCTGTGTTTGTTTTGGGGGCTTTTGGTAATTTTTCTTCTGGGTTTTTGTCTCTGTATTTAATTACCCTTTTCAGGACTGATTTCCTGACTTAATCTGAATGTGCATAAATCTCCACCATAGATTTATCATCTCTATAGAAAGCGCTTTCAGAGTGGTTGTGCAGCTTCCCAGAAAAGGGACACTGTTGGAAAATGAAGCTTTCAAATTCAACAATAAGCCTACTCTTATGCTGATTTCTGCCAAGCTTTCCCTCACTTCTTTCCCATTTACTACAAGAGTGAGCTCAAGGCTTCTTTTTGTTTGTTTTCGAACTTCAGTCATTCTGAAGTGTTTACCACCCTGCTCAAGTCCACTCACTCTGAAACATTAGACACCACACCAGATATTGCTGCATTGCTTCTGAAATCAGAAAATGCTCAGGGTCTTTTTTCAACTGCACGTCTCTGAAGGTTTTAACCAGCCTGTTTGCCAATCTTAAAAGTAAAAACAAAAATCTTTCTTGGAATATTGTACTTTGACTGTCGCAGTCATTTCAGGATGTTGTATTTTTAACCAAACATGAGATCTCAGAGTGGCAGTTGAAATTATCTTTGATATAAATAATCTCATTGCAAAACAGATCTTTGTTTATATAGTATATAGTCTGCGTGCTTATAAGCATTTAATGAAATTCAGACGTTGTCTGAGCAAACATAATGGTCATTAACTTACATGTGGGTTGTGAATTATCCTTTCTGAATTTGACCTGTAGCTTTGAGAGCCAAAAAAGCTGTTTTCTGTGATTTTTCTGCTTGGGATTACACATGCAAATGCACAGGCTTTTCTGTTTCTAAAAAAATTTTCAGTGTTGAATACAACTTTCTGCTGATAACACATAGAAACCCAGCCTCTCGGTTTTTGGTCCATTGTAACTCACTGTCAGAATTTTTTGTAGCTATTGTGAATCTTCTTTTCCTTCTTTCCATGTGGATCTTTCATGTAATGCTCTTTAGGTCTCCACACAGGTCCTTTGAAAGGACCTTCTGTCTTTTGTTTGCTTGGCAGCTCTCTCCTAAGCCAAGCATGTAAACATCTATCTCCTGAAGACGTATCCCTGTTAATCATTTCTGGTGCTTCTCTTTGAACTTCTTTCCGTTAACGTTGCAGTTTTTAACTGCAGTTAACAAAAGCCAGGATAAAATGTTATTATCAGCCCTTCTCCTGGCTTAAAAGAGCCGTGTTACGTTTATGCCCCAGATTAGCAACTGCTGTACAACATGAGCTACGTAATTTGCTGTTTTCTGTATCTTCACCCTCAGATCCGTTGCCAGACCACTGAGACTGTACGAGCTTATTTCAAAATTTCTGTGTTGAATCAATTTCCCCCTGTTGTGAGCCAAAAAGAGCTTTGTGCCAGGGGAATTTCAACTGATTTAATTTGTTGTCTGTTAACAAACTTTTAATCACTGATTCTGGTACTGAAACAAACAAATACATACTTAGACACCTCAGCTCCCCTTCAGACCCCTCTCCTCCCTGCTCCATGGTCGCTGCACATGGCACCCGTCCCTTTGGTGAGGCAACAGGGACCTTCCCAAATAGCAGGAGGTGAAGCTTTGTAGCTAGTGCCTTGGGCAGGACTCAGGAGACCTGTGTCTCATTTCTGCAGCTGGAAAGTTCTCTGCACCATTTCTTTCTGTGTTGCTGTCTCTTATCTGCAAGCCAGGAAAAATGGCAGTGACCTGCTTCGAGTAGTACTGTGAAGCTGTTTGCTGAGAAGCAGTCCAAGAGGACGTGATGTTACTGATGTCACTGAAGCTCTGGAGTCTGTCACTCTTGTGGGAGCAGGAGATGTTTGAAGAAGCAAGGAGATGGAACAATTACATAAGGATATATTTTATTACCTTTGCATTCAGTTGGTTCCTGTCCCATCTGTAGCTCTAAGGAAAGCAATAGGAATCAAGTGGCACAAGGTACAAACCCGTATCGTGTGGTGGTGTGTTCTTCCCCTTCAGAAACATGAATTTATTTATTTCAGAAACAAATTTACAAATATTGTGTTGTGACATCCCTCTGGACTACTGCAGCTCAATAACTGCTGTTAGATTATGACACATCAAGGTCCTTTTCATGACAGGTCACCAGCTGCTGGAGCTTCACTGTCAACCAGATCTCAGTTAAAAAACTTTAAAGGAAAGGGAGGTGGTATTTTTAGCCTAGGTCATTTCAGTGGTCTGTTCTGCAAAGAAGTTTCACAAACTGAAAAGAACAGATTACAGTGCCCAGATGGATAAAGGGAGGTTGCAAGAGAACGAGAAAGCATTAAGGCACCTTTACTACCAAAGTTACTACATTGTACGGTTACACCTGGAGTATCTTACAATCTTTGTCATATACAATGAAGGTTTGGAAAATCCTTTCTTCTTTTGCAGGTGGGAAACTGAGGCCCAGAGAAATTAGATGAGTTGTCTGTGGTCACATCAGAAATGTGACTATGGTCATACAGGAAACACTGTGAACTGAGGATTTAATGCAAAATCCAAAATTGGTGCTCTGACCAGGCCATCTCACTTCTAATATAGCCCAAAGGTTCCAGCTGGGATGGTTACTTGTTGTTTGTTATCATTTTACCTTTTTCAGTGAATAACCTCTACAGAGGAACCCAGCACTGCAGCATGTGTTGACTGTAGGGTTCATACTGCTATTTGACATAAACAGAAGATGAGAACTAAACTCGGGGCAGCTGGTGTCCTCTTTTTGAAAATGTAGGCTCAGCGTACGGCCAAATATACTGCAAGTCAAGGCAGGGTTGCACATTTGCTGCAAAAATTAAAAAGCCAGTGGAGTAATGCTAAAACTCCCTCAACACTGATGTAGAATCTGTGGCACCTCGCCTGGAGGTCATCTTCTAGATATTGGCCCTTTATGCCCTAGAAAACAGTTGGCAGATGTTGCATCAGTCTCTGTACGAAGGGCTCCTGTTTCCTGAAGATTTGTCTGGGGCAGCCATTCACAGTTCTCACTGCAGAGTATTCATGATCCCTTCTGTGTTCCCATTCTGGCCTCTAAATTCCATTGCTGTGCCTCTACTTCCAGTTGCCTGGTGCCAGTTTTTGCACGCACCTGCAGTCTTCCCAAAGCTGCTGTTCTTTCTCAATTTGGTTACAACTCAGCCTAGTACTTAGCGTTTTCCTCACTTGCCTTTACTACCCAGACAACTCACCCTCAACACTGTCCAAATAACACCATTTCTCACCAACAGTGGTGGATAAAAAACCCCAGGAATTAATTCTTTTCAGTGTACAGAGGGTACAAAAACTTTATTGGAAAATACATAAAAAGCAGACCACTGAATTTTTATTTAACTTTTCTAAATAAATTTACAGTTAATCTTAAATAATTAATTTTCTTTAAATCACTACTTTTTAAAAAGTCAAAAGTAAAGAATATGGAATGAAGTTGCAGCTCAGGTTTTCTTTTCCACTACACTGTCAGAGAAAAACCTAAGCTATTTCTGGCGGTTTTTATTTTTAGATTGTTCTTCATATACCATCTACCGTCATTGAAATTAATGAGAAAATAAAAGGAGTGACCTTTGGCTGAGCACATACAGTTTATGCATGAGCTAAACAGCAGGATCCTTTTTCATTCTTCTTTTTCCCACATTCTCTTTCTCCCTGCTCTCCCCCATCCAAATATAATTTGTAAAGCTTTTAGAGCCTTTCATCCTATGTGTTTCCACTCTGTTCCTTTAGATGAGTCTCAGGTCCATGATTCACATCTATTCTGTTGTGCCGAAAGGTCAGCAGCACCCTTGTTTTATGAATATAATGCACCATTCTCTTGAACTTCAGAATCGTTTCCAAAACTCCCAGGCAAAATTCATCCAGCTCAGGGTGCAGATAAATGCCAGCAATACTATGAAGAGCACTCTCAGAACACAAATGCAACCCTGGACATTTAAAATTATTGTTTAAAACAAGCCCGCATTTACTGAAGATCTGAATAGTTTTGAAGACGTGATTCCAAATGAAATGTTAATTCTGAACCTGTGGCCTCACTATAAGGTTGAATATCTAATTCGTTCCCAGCTTTCTGCAGCAGGTGGACAAGTCCATTCAACAGATGCTCATTCTGCGAAGCCACCGCAGCTCAATAGAGCAGGAACTGCCCAGCAAGGTTCGCTTGGGCACCACGTCAGGGAGCACTGCGTGCTATGACATACCATACCGAGGTGGCTCTCTGCCGGCCCGCCTGCCTGCCGTGGAGGGTGGGTCGGGTACGTACTCATTGTAAACCTCGCTTTGAATTATTTTCCATGCTGCAGTTTGGGAATCTATGGTTGAAAATACTGAGTCCTGCCTCCAAACTGTGTTTGAAGGTGTAAGAAGTTATTTTTCTGGCTGACGGTGGGGAGTTCAAGGAGAGGCATGTTCTGGCCAAGGGAGTCTCCTCTGCGTTCGCAGGAAAAGAGGTACGCAGCGATTTTGAGAGGAAATGCTATGATTTTCCAGTACTCGTGGCTCACATTGTTAGTAACAGTGAACTTTGATGTGTGTTTGGTTGAAGGAACTGCTGATGACGGTGTAGGACACCACCAGATTGCAGTTGTTTATGGAAAATTTGCTCTGACTTTTTTTTTAGTTCCAAGTGTGCGGTTGTACCTCCATATTCTAGTGTTTAAGCAGACAGTTATTTATTGCTCCTTTAGCTTTGTGTTAACAACCCTGGCTGTGTATTTTCTCTGGAGTACTGAGGTGATATTTTAAAACACTGATTACTGAAAAACGTGTGGTAGATTTTTATACTCTGGTTGTTTGCCCTGAGCGCTCACAGAGAGGAGGTTCCATATGCCAGCAATGACTGGTGTTACCCGTTTCATTTTGTGGCACGAAGTTCTTGAATAGGTCTTTACATGAGGACTAGTGGTGCTACTGTGCGCCTCAGGCATTTGTTTGTACGTGGCAGGCCGGGCACACACACATTCTGAGCCTGCTGCAGCAGCAAATCACGGGCACCCGGGGGGCTGCTCTCCGTCCCACGGAACTCTTCCCGCCCGGCGCCCAGGACGGGCACGGCACGCGCTGTGCTGCCGGAGCCGGGCTTCGGGAGGCTCGCCCCCCC
>VWZZ01007655.1:204268-242622 GCA_013399095.1 Psophia crepitans | reverse complement strand
CCCCTCCTGGCGGCACGGGGACGGCAGCCAAGCCCGGCCCCGGCCCCTCGGACCCCGCCCGGCGTGCGCCGGGACCGGCTCTGCGAGCCCCCGGGAGCTGCTCGCCGCGGCTCGCTCTCTCCCGCCGCTTCGCCAGCCCCCAGGCGCCTTCGGAGCCGAAACTGGGCAGCGCTGCGAGGGCTGTTCAGGGCTATTCAGTAACAGCCTGGGTCATAAATGATTAACTGCACGCCCGGGAGCAGGGAGCCGAGTCCCTCCGAGCGCAGCCGTTTGTCCCTGGCTGTCTTCGCGGCCAGGCGCGCTGAGCCAGCGGTACGTTTGTTCCTGAAATGTTGCCTTACGCTTTCGCACGGGCAGCGAAACGCTGCTGCCAGTGCTGACATACCACGAGGTAGGGACGAAGGGTTGCTGTGCCCTGCCTACTGTTTCTGTACCCGTTTGAGGACTTGTTTTATCTGTACCAAGGTAAAAGACAATGAGGTGATGGGGTTGCTTCGTGTTTTTTTTTTTAACATTTGTTGTCTTTTTTACTGTGTATGAATAAATTTAATCATTAGGTGTGTAATTCGCTGATAAGCAGCGGCAGCTGGCAATATTCTTTTATTCTCTATGAGAATGTAATGCTTCCTTTGTTGAGATGTAAATGAACAGTGTAAGCTTCTTCCCTACCCTCAGCCCCATCATACTGAGAGGTGAATCACTTGTACTACCAGATTTGTTTCCTTTAGGAGAGCTAAGATGCTCCACAGCAAATCCATCTGTTTCATTCCAGGTCACATTCCCCTGGATTGATTTGGTTGATGCCAGCTTGAAAATGTGCAAATGTTTTATATACTCTAAGGCAGCTAATATCTATGGAAATTCTTCTCCATTAACTTTTAAATTTGAATTACCAGTGTATGCGTAAAGCATCTTCTGTTTCTTTGAGCTCCTGATGCAGTTATAAAATATTTTTTCAAAATGTGATGATTCAAGAAAGGTAAACTAAAAACTTTCTAAATAGAAAGCGGAAAAGACTGCTGCCTGCCGAATGTCAAGGTTAACCAGGAACGTATATGTACCGGCTGTGAAAAAAATCTCGGGTGGTAACCTGTTGAATGGCACTAACTAGAGTCTTTAAATCGCTGTAAGCAGGACACTGTGCCCTTGCCACAATTGTTTCTGTGAATGCAGTCAAACTGTGTAAATGAAGAATGATTTCCAGGTCAGAACAAGTTGATCAATTTTGTGAGGCGCCATCACAATCAGCTGGAGCTGAACACTGCTGCTAGGTGGTGAGTGTTCTCCCTCTAATTGTGTTATGGGAATTGAAGGAGTTTGGCCCTTTGTGAGAACAGCAGGATCTGTTAAATGTAATGAGACACCAATCAAGATAAGGCTTGTACTGTGTCAGGTGCTGCATAAACATGTAAGGAGGGAGGGTCACAACTCTGGGAAATTTACTGTGTAAGACAGTGTTACAATTAAGATGAAAGTAAACTAAGTACCCTTCAAAATGTTCTCAGGGTTATCCTTAAGTGAAGGGCCTATTTCCACAGTCCTTATGCCCAGGCAGCTGCCTGAGAAGGAATATGTGCTTGAGAGTTACTGTTTTATCTGACATAGAGTAACTGGCCTAAAAAATTGAACACAAGCATCTGCATGTATTTTCTATGTTGAGGGAGGTTTGGTTTCAAATCTAGATCAGTTTTTTTTTTTATCTAGACTTTCTCACGGAAAGAAATGGAAATGAGGCTATGTCAGGACACCTTCCTGCTATTCCCCAGATTTTAAGGAAATCTATGTCTGAAGCGGAATTAATTTCTGGGCTATTTTTAAGAGAAAGCACAGCAAGATTCCAGTGGCCCACAATACATTTTATATTTTCTTTGTGTTTTCTTCTAGCAATGGTGAAAGTACTATGCCTGGCAGTAGTTGTAGATACCCTGTATTTTGTATTAATTTCCCTAGGCTGTTGTGTTTGTGTTCCTTTTCACACACAGATGTTGCCTCCGTTGTCCGTTCTAGGGACTGTATTTCCTAGTATGTTTTCAGGGACCATGTCTTAGAGGTCTTTAGATGCTGTTAAATAATGCTAGTCATGCAGAATACAAAAAAATCTTCAATCATTTTCTGAAAACAATCTGGTGTTGAGCTTTACACATCCAAAGGAAAGGTCAAACTCCACTTTTCACTGTGCACCAGAGGAGAAAAGTAAAATTCTGTAACAACTTGGAGCAGAAGACCCAGGGGCAGTGAGGCTTTGCACAAAGATCAAGGGAAGAAAAATAACTTGTTTGTAGTTAGCTTGTACTTAACTTGTAGTTAATGTCAAGGATTTTATTGTCTGTGTTAATCTGGGGAATTATGGCCTCGTATCCCTGGCTGGTGCTACTGTCTCCTCCATGTTTTTATGCAGTGTTCCAATTCTTCAGTTTCTCTCTTCTTCCTCCTCCTTTTCTTCCTTCCTCAGATGCTTCACCAGCTTTCTCTTGCAGTTTTCTCCTTTGTGTACAAAAATCAACAGTAGTAAATAGTTAACTTTGATAGTAAAGTGCCTTTATTTTAAACTGGGATTCTGACATCAGGCTCCTACTTCCCCCTGCTAGTAGTTTGAAAGCAACACTTGGTAGCATTATTACATCAAAGAATTTGGCTCTGGACTTCCCAAAGTACGGTGCTGTGCAGTTCACATCTCTTTGCCCTGTTTGTTTCTGAGCACCTTGAACTTCAAGAAGACAACGCGGTGTTGTTTTGCCTCTACTTTGCATTTGCAAGATTCTCTTTACAGTCTTGAGGACTATAACCTCATGTTTTACAGAGTATGAGATGATGGGGTATGTAGTTACCTTGGGGTATGTTTGCATGGCAGGACTCTTACTGCTTGTGTATCTGAAAGTGATATCATGGGTGATTCCCATAGCAAAGATTTTGGCTCTAGTCTTGTCATGTGCCAAAGACCAGCTCTTTGCCCAATATAATTTGATAAGGTGGACAGAAGAGCTAAATCCTATTCACGCCTTGATCAATGATGTGTGCAAAATATATTGCTTGATTTCAAGGTGGGTCGTGGCTGCACAAGGAAAATAAATTCCGGGATGTGGCAAGAAGCTGGAGAGCGAAAACTGACATTTTTTGATTGTTAATTTTACGGTATGTGGGTGGAACGCATGGGTGAAGAGGGCAAGTCTGACAGCTGTGACTTGTTTCTGAATGGAAGTACAGTAATTCCGTAGCTCTGGATACAGATTAGAAGAAATCTGGTTTTGCTTATTAGCCTCCACTGTCTTCCCTGCTGAAGGTTTGTCCATGTGAAGCTTCTTTAGAAACTCTGTAATGAAACTATGCAAATCCCATTTTGGGGGTGTGTGCATTTGTGTGTAAAACCTGAGAACTGAAAATATGATTGGGGTGGCTGGAGAAGTGAAACATTTCTTCTGAGAAGTCGTCAGCAGATATAACTGAACCTTTTTTTGGGAGAGACTTCAGAAACAGACTTCAAAATTAGAGTCAAATACTGGTTTCTCAATATAAAAAACATCTTCTTGTTGAATAGGCTACCATATACTTTATGGGTGATGGCAAATTTGCTTAATTACCAAAGTGATTATTAAGCAACAGTGACAACGCTTTTAGTTGTTATCCCAGTGCAATTGTACTTTTACTACATCTTGTACCAAAAAAAGCTTCTGATGATTTTCTGTTTAGACAAGGCAAATAGTGCTGCAGACCCTAATTAGGGTTTTGGAATAAAGTCAAAACACTGCATGTGTTTTAAACTTCTCTTGTAAAACAACAATATAGCATGCCTGCCCATCTTTTTATAATACAAAAGAGACTAATCTAAAAATATGCTCTGCGTATACATAGTGGGAAAGAGTTGTGGCATAACGTTTTCAAAGCCTGTTCTTTTTTTTGTTTGCTCTTAGCTGAAGCTATACAGTTTCTTCAAAAACCATGAGTTACAAATGAATCTTCAATACTTTGTGACTTCTTGTCCTTTTTCTTCAGACAAAAGGCCCTTTCAATCAGTTGCGGAATGGTCACCAATTTTCATGTGATCGTTCAAGAAAAGGATAGTGATTGGCCTTCATAATAGGCCTGTCAGTACTCTCTCTAGTGGTTTGCTGACTGAAAAAATGCCTGTGGCTGTGCACTGTGTCCAATGTTTAAATTACTGATGAATCTACTCTTCCAAGTGCTGAAAAGGTAAGAGTTCAGGTGTCAAAGGACCCTCACCTGTTTGTGAATACCACTGCGCTGCTGCTCATGGTTAGGCTTGTGCAAACTGGTACAGTTTTATCTGATGTTCCTTGACTGAAGGTCTGTTCTATTTATTTCCTTTTTTTTTTGAAAAAGTGGTAGCTTAAACCTGGTGTTTCCATGAACCGTGCTTTTAAGATGACTTACACTATTTTATGTTCTGAGTGGTGTCAAGCCATGTTATCTGTTGCTGCTGCCATGGCTGAATGGACTGTGAGGTGACTGTCCTTGAAAGTTGTGGGTGTGATTTGAGTTAACATTAAAGAAGCTGCTAGCACTGTTGTGTTAACAGCACAGTCTCATTGAGTTGTTATCCTTCTGTGATGGTAAGGCCAACCTGCCTGGCAGTGTTTCAAAATAAACACCCCACATTCAGGGCAGGTAGGTGGGTGTTTGTTGTCCCAATCTTATGCAAAATCTGTGCAAGGATTTATGGTGTTTGACTGAATCTTACCTGGAACAGCACCAAAAGATAGTGTCTGTGCTATGAGATGTTTCTGAATGATGGTAGCTCTTTAGGATCCTGGTTGATTTTGTTAGAAACCTGTGCAGAGCTTGCCCTGAAGGTTCATCGCTGGGATGCCCGTCTGAGTGCTCTCCACGGCACGTGGCTTTTATTGCTGCTGAAGACTGATGCATGGTGACAGCTAATGGGGTGGCAGATCAGGACTTGACGCTTTCTTATTGGTTTAGGCACAACTGCCAAGAAAGAGGCAGTTTGGGCTTTGGAGGTCTCTAAGGTCAAGCATGTACTCAAATGGTCATTTCAGACTGAATTATTATTAACATATAAAACCAGCTTTCAGTATTTACTGTCCTTCCTACACGTGTCCAGTTTGTGGCTTCAAATTCTGCACTACACTTAAACTATCCACTTTTAGTATTTAAATTAGTGCTGTATATCGTTCTCTGTGTAAAATTAAATGCAATAAAAGCTTTGCATGTGCAGTCTGGGTGTGGTGGTACTTCTGAGTGAAAATGTGTTCGGAGACTCTGGTTTATACTAGCGGTGAAAAAACCTACAAGTCCAAAAATGTCATCACTGTGGCACTTCTTTCTGTGTTGATGAAGGGAATAACTATCTTGTGCAGTAGTAATACTAGCCTGTGCAGAATTTGTTTCAGTCATCTTTAGAATTCGATCTGAATGAAATGTTGCCTTTTTTGTAATTCTGTTTTGCAACAATAACTTCGTGCGGGCTAGAAATCGGTTTGAACTGGCTGATTTGTTAAGCTGCTGGCATGAAGTTGTGCTTTCATGTTAGGATCAGAGCTTGTGCTCCTTGCACTGGAGCTGATGATAAGGATGGTGTGGAGATACACTGTTTGGACAGCACTCGGATGCACAGAGGCTTTCCCATCTGTTCCTGCAGTTCCTGAGGTTTCCCATGTACTGTAGCCACTTCTTTACTAGAGCGAGAGAGAGACCTACTTCTTATTAAAATCCCCAAAGTACTCGAGGGTTTCTTCCTCCGCAATAGCCAAGTTATGTTGTGTACAACCACAGTGGAAGGCAGCAAGGGTTGGATGATTCATCTGGCCAACAGAGAGGCAGCCAGGTCTGAAACATAAGAGCAGCAGAAGGGAGTCGAAAGTTCAGGTGTACTGTCAGATGCACAGAGCTGTTGTGTGGGTAGGTCAAGAGGTGTATTTGCCAATGGTGCCCTGAAGAGGTCTGCAGTCCCGGGCAAATACAGATGAACTAGAGCAGCTGCTGTGGCTATGTAAGAATGCCTGGAGGCTTGTAGTAGTGAAGAGAGCAGATGATGGTGGTTGGAAGGAAGGTTGGGGAAGATCCCAGGGGCCAGAAGGAGCTCTTACAGTCAGAGGGCACCTGGCATTTGACCGTGTCTGTTTAGATGCTCAAGTGGGCATGGAAGCTCATGAGGTAAGGGTGAAAGCAGGGAATTACAGATAATATTTCTTTTGTGTGATGGTAATGCAAGATGAGGGCTTCCTTGGCTCTGATGGGGTTTTCCTCAGGTTTGGCCATCTGGTTAAGGATCCTAATGGAAATGATGGGCTTTCAACAGTTCATATATTACTGATTTAGAGCCAGATTCTCTTGGGGCTTATGCTCACTGAAATCCACAATTACAGAGTTTGGCCCATTATCATTGCTTCCTTGTCACTCAGTAAAAAACAGTTCTCTCTTTATTATCTGTTGCTAAAACCGCACACCTGTCTCTAATAGCTGTGTTCTTGTGCCTCTTTTACCTACATATGCTGATTCTTTTAATGAATTGCTGGTGGATTGAAAGGTTTTGCAGCAGACTAGAGAATGTGGTTGGCATAGAGTGGATTGTGGTAGCTGCACTGATTTTTTTTAAAATGTGATAATTATTATTTTATCCTAAAAGAAGTAAAATAAATATCTAAACAGTGATGTGTTGGGGGAACCTTGAGCTGAGCAGACAATCAGGTTTACATCAGAAGAACTCTGACTCTCGTGTTTATCTTTGTGTGAAAGGGGACTATGGAAAATGTCATAATTTTTCTGGCACATGCTGAAGACAGGAAATCCTCAACACTGGTGGGCTTGCACTTTTGTGATACTGGTGTAAAATCAGTATCTTTAATATTTATATTAAATCCTGCTTTTTGTTGTGTAGGTTGTTTTTTTTTTTTACATTAAGCTTACTGGGCATTTTGATACAAGATGATTTTAGTGGTGTATTATTGTGTCTGCATCAGAGCATGGCCTGTAACTTCACAATTTTTTCCTGTCATGAGACAGAAGCCCTTCATGTGTCTGAAATAGGTGCTGTCTAGGTTCTCTGCAGCTTAATTTCTGGGGAACAGATATTTCAAACAAAGACTCTGTCAGAGCTCTATATGTGTTAGAAGTTTTACAGCACTTTTGGTGTGAGTAGGAGTTTGACTCTGTGTGTTTAGCCAAGAGTATGGCATGAGAGAGACAGCTGCAGAGCCGGCTGCGGCAGTGTGCTGCTACCTTTCGCTCCACTAGTCCTGTCTTTGGGTAACGCTCAGTTCTGAAACTTCTGGCAGAAGTTCTGTGAGAGGGTTTGCAGTCCATAGTGTTTTGGGATGGACGCTATAATGTGAAGGGTTGTATTTTATTTTGTAGTAAAGAGAGTAAGCCTACAAAACCAAGGAAGTTCTGAACAAGGTCAGGTATTTGGCAGACTGGAAAGTTACTCTACTGCTGCCTAATCTGGCAACAGATGGTCATGTGTGTAAATTCATGCATTGCACTGCCATCACTTGACAAAGAATGATGGCTTGCCTTTCTCTATGCTAGCTGGATGAGTTGAGGTTCCCATGTTAGCATTTTAACATATGATTCCCTTCTCTTAAGCTACACTGTATCCAACCCTGATTATTTTGCCCATTACCCTTTAGATGAGGAAAAGTTGGAAACTTCTAATTGCCTTGCTAGTGTTGCGTTTTCAGACATGTTGAGTGCAGAAAGTTTTCATTTGAATTGTGTGCAGTTAAGTCCTCTGAAAATCAGGCTGTAGGTGAATGGTGGTACCTTCCAAAGCATTTTAATGGGAACTGCCAAAGAGCAAACCCAGATTTATTAAGCTATAACAAGGATCTTGTTAAATGGAAGAAGGATCGTCTTGAAGTTGCAAGGTCTATTAAACTGCAAAAAGGTTAGTCATTACCGATGTTGCATCATGTTAACGGAATGAAGCAATGTAAATGCAGTCATTAATTAAACTGAATAGCACACCTTTACATTGTCATTCACTATTTTAAGTGAATAATACCTTCTTCCTGTTGGAGAGCAGTTCAACCTGATATTAAAGATTCCCTTTCTGTAAATTAAAAAAGAAAAAAATCAAGATTACTGTTACATGTGACAAAAAATAGACATTTTGTATCACAGGATAGTGCTTACTGTGGGCTGAACTCAGCCTGCCAGTCCCTGCGTCCTCACTGAGCTGCCTGTGAAAGTGGAGCCCAGCTCTTCAGAAGTGGTTTAACAGAGGGAAATGGTCGAACGGCATTGTAGCAAGGACTGTTTTCTGCAGTGTCAAAAGACCTGGGCAAGGATAACTCATTTTGAACTCTTGGGCTGTAAGGTAGGAGTGTGATGAAGGTGCTTCACCACACGTGTATGGGAGCGAGGCTCTGGCAGAGCTGCATTCCTCTTGCAAGCCTTATGGCAGGCATGGGGTACCACTGGAACTGGTGCCAGCTGGCAGCCAGCATGGTTTGGGATGACTGTTGCTGAGTGTGCTGGTTTTGTTGGGTTTTGTCTTTAAACAAGTTTGGTACTGGACTCCATAAAAGGCTTTGCCTTTTGCTAGTTTAGGGTTTTTCTGGGAGGGACCTCAGGGACTGTTATGAACTACATTTTGACTTTTTCACGTTGCAGTGCTGGCCACAGAAAAGAGTTTTGGAAAAGAATCTGCTGTTAATTGAAATGGAAAATATAGGGAAACACTGTATAGGTTCTTGAACAGCAAGCAGATAGACTCCTTAAGACACAGGCTATAAATTCTTAACCCTCCATGTTAATACAGATGTAGAAAGATATCTCTTCNCCAACCCCAACACCAAAAAACCACACACACACAAGTACACAAACAAACTGTGTGTGATTAAAGGAACCATCCAAAGAGTAGTCAGATGGTGGTGATGGGATTGGAATATATCGGCCACACATATTCAACACTGTCTGAACTCTGCTACGTAACATTTTCAACGCCTGTGATACAGGGAAGTCGAAGTGTATGTATGATCTGTCATGTTATACAGACAAAGATAGTATGATTCACTCTGGTTTGACTGTGTATGCTTTCATATGTGACAGTTTCAAATTTTCTTGTAGCTTTCTCCTTGAAAGATTCTACCAGATTTACCTTCCTGTAGCCTGATCCTGCATCAGGATCAACCTAGGAGGAGGAATGAGGCCCAATCCTTGCCTGGTTTTAGCTGTTTCCCCAGATTGTTTGGAACACTATTTCCATATTCAGAGTATAGGCTGAAACTTGGAGCCATTGATTCAATTAGAATCTTGGATTTTTTTGTTTTAAAGACAAAATAAAAAAAAAGTTGTTAATTTTTGCCTCAAAGTGAGGCATTGTTATGAGTCCAGGCTGATAATTGGAATAAAAGATTTCTCCTGAAGTGGTGTGAAGTAAATGAGTTCTCGTAATTCCTTGAAAGGAGAAGCCAAGAAGAAAACTGCTAATAAGGTCCTTACCATTACATGTTAACAGCCATGTGATAATATTTGTGTGATTACTGACAGATGTGAGCATTCCTCTGAGAAACAGAGAGCTTAAGTGTGTTGTACCTCTCATCACTACAATGACAGGCCATCAGAAGAAAAACACTCATACAGAGAGTGTATCTTCCGGAACTGTTACGAAAATGGCTCTGCAGTTACATTTTATATGCAGTTTGTATGTAAAGGGTAGGGCCAAAGCAACACCTCCAGCTCTGGAAACTATGTTGCTATTAAGTGTTGGTTTCTTAGCAAGAATTCGCGATGTAGTTGTATGGGAATCCATTTGCCAGTTTTGAATTTTGTCTCTTGCATAAAACAGGAAAATGATCTAACAGTGTGCTGTTCTAGTGGTTTCTCATGTTTATTAAGTGACCTGGATTGCAGGTCCTGCTCAGCCCTGGCCACAGTCATAGGGAATTGGCTAAAAAATGGGCTTCTAATACCATGAAGAATGGCTGTTTTGTTTTTATCTGCTATCCTTATTTTAAAATATGAGATACTAACATAGTTGTTTCCAACCCATAAGCCCCACATATAAAATGTTTGTCCCATATAAAAAGTATTTGCACTGACTTAAAAAAATTCCTGAAAAAAAATTCTATTTCTTCTCTCCCTTTACTTTCTCTTTAGGGAAGATATAATAAAAGTGTATAATGTTTTGAAAGTCTTATACTCTAAATAGGAATTAAAATTCTAAAAGTCTGCATTTTTTCCTTCCTCTTTTGTTTTTTTTTCCCCCCTTCTAAGCTCATTCCTGGAAATCATGTCATGCCTCCAGTCAATTCTGCATGCATAGTAGCATGGACCTAACACATCATTTCTGATCTAGAAGGTCTCATAATCCTTTAGGTATGTCAGCTTCCTAATCAGATATTACTGGCTGGAAATAATAGTGAGGAGTGACAGCAGTGGATTTTCAGCCATGCTTCAGGGCTGTCTTGAATACTGATAGTTCACTGTTAGTATGATTTGTGTTAGATGAGACATTTCATTATATACAAGATATGGTCATTTCACTCTTACTTTGGAACTTGGTAATTCTGCTTTTAATGGCCAGCTTTTACAATGTACTATAGTCCTGAACGTACACCAGGAGTTGCTCATATGGCTTCTCAATTTCATTGACTTCAGTAATTCCCTAGGAGAAGAGATGTACTCATGTACTAAGGTGTCTGAGATAAAATTTAATTTTTAACATATTGGTGATCAAGGTGATATGAGGTGGTCAGGCAATGTGTGTGTGTGAAATCTGCAGGTATGGATATCAGGGTATTTGCTGACATGTGAGAGCTTCAGTTGTTCAAACTGAGGACTAGAGGTAAAAGGATGATGTTGAGTTTGTTTCATGGGTGATGTGAGTAGAGCCTATACCATGCAGGTTCATCTGTGGAAGTGAGGAGACCTCGAAAATGAGAAAAGCAGGTTGTAGCCATATTTATTTTTATTGTGTCGTTCCTTGCTTCTGCTTAAGCAAGGAAAATATTGGGAAGTGAAATGGAAAAATAACATTAATGTACTGTAAGTTTGCAAAGCTGAAACAAGCAGAAGTCTGATAGTTCACAAAGCAAAGATTGGATTTGGGCTGGTAATTTGACCATGTTGTATGCACATAATGTTTTCCATGCAACTTTCTGTCATTAAATGTAACATGTTACTTTTTTTAGCATACCATAAAATATGTGGACTATGTCTTGTGGGTGAGTGGATATTACTGGAACAAACTTTACTCTTGGTATCTCAGAGGCACTTGGAGCAGAGGGGCAAAGTCACAAGTCAGTTGCCGAGGCTCAGTGTCAGCAGTAAATACCTGTTTCTTACTAGGAAAGTAAATACAGACAGGAATTCTGAATAAATGATCCATAAAGAAGGTGCTATGCCAATGAAGTGAGGCAAGCTCGGATTTCTTTCAGCATAGGGTGTATCTGAGTTCACTGAAGGCATCCCAGATTTGCACCAGCACACTCTTATTTTTATCCAAACTCATTAGCAGAAAAGAAAAACAAGCTGTACTTATTGCTTTTTTCTAACCAAATTCCTTCATAAGTAAAAGACTGACACAAGTGTTTCAGCTGAAGCCGAGGCCAAAATATTTTAAATCACCAAAGAAACAGTAAGTTTCAGCATGAGAAATTTGCTTCAAAATTTGGGGGTTATTTTGTTATTTGTATGTCGTTCCCACAAAAAGGTACTTTAACATACAAAACAGGATTTCATGGAACCTTCTGTCTTAGGGCTGTGAGAGCTCTTCTACTTGCCTTTGTGATATGAAATACCACATGGGAATGAGATCTCATTTACACCCATGACTGAGTCTGACCAAGATCCCTGGGTAATTTTGTTCCTCCTTCCTAGAAAAACTTGAAAAGAGGTTAGAGTTATATTTACATTAGTAAATTGATTTCATTATTAATTTTTGTTCATTATGATCCCATTCTTAGAACTCTTATGCAACAAGAAAAGAGTGTGTTTCCCCATTCTGAATGGAGAGGAATAAGGATTGGAGTTTTATGTAAGGAGGAATATATCTGATTCCAGGAGCTCTATACATGCTTGAAGGTTGTGTTGAGCTTGTGTAGGAGCACCCACAAGAAGAGTGTGAAGCTCATCAGACAACAGCTGGCTGGGAGTTCTCAGTCTTCCTCCTCCTTTCCAGAGATCAGGGCAACTAGGATGGAGTTAGGTGGAATCAGACTCATGGATCCTGTTGCCACTGCAGTATGGGACCCTGGGCAGAGTGGGTGCTCTCTGAGCAGGATGCAATACCTGCTTCAGTAGGTGATGCAGAGTGTACATCCCTCTGCTGAGCTACCTTTCAGTAAGGATTCCCAGGAGATGCTGTCTCTTTTTTTGGACTTTGTGGACACACTACCATAAAGGCAGAAGCAACGTTATCGTTATAACATGACTTGGCGTTGATGAAAACTTTTGCTTTTCATGTCTGTGGTGTCATGGTTTTTTCACAAGCACAGTAAAGGTGGCAGTAGATCAAGTCCCCAAAGCCCCCTTATCTCTGTATCCCAGTGTAACTTGGAGGGGACATCTTTAGAGGTGGTCTCTATTTGGGGTTTTTTTTAGTGATTTTAATAATTACTTATCGTAGTCTCTCATATCGGGTAGTGCACAGTAAAACCCAGTATCGACTGGGTGTTGGTATCAGGAAAAGTTGTAAACCTGTTCCTCAGGATTGAGCTTTTTAATGCACCTGTAGATTTCACAATATCTGCATGTTCCCTGTGTTAAGCATATGTCTGCTATAGCTATACTATGCTGCTTTTGGTACTGATCTCACTGCCTTACCTGTGATAGTAAACCACTGTAACTCTGTCTACTAAATTGAGGCATAAATTCAGCATCCACAGTTTTGATGCATTTAGCCACTGTACATTATGTTCAGTAGATGCCCTTTGTCTCCTAAAATAATCCCTCATTTACTTAAAAGTTTATGCTCATAGACATATTTTCTCTGCCTACTGCTTATATGGATAAGCAAATAACTTCAACTTTTTAAAAAACTATGGAAATTATGCTTTTCTCAGAATATGATTGTCTTTAAGTGTGCGTACAAAAATATACACATTGGCTTTGTTAGTAAGAAAATGTCCATTTTGTGTTTGAACTAGTTAAAAAAAAATGCTTTATAAAGTGCTGAATCAAAAACATTTAACAGAGTGAGGACACAACTGATTTTGTTTAAATGTGCAAAGTATGAAGTATTACTTCCTTCAGAAGCTTCTGTCTTTTTGTTGGGAGATCAAAGACAAATTACATGGAGGATGTGCCAGTCTGAAAATAGTGCTGATTGCACTTTAATTGAAAATGAGGTATTTCAGCTGTCATTAATTATAGAAGCTGCAAAATGCTTAATTGTTCTGATTTGCTATAAAGATCAATGAGAGGATATTTTTTTCAGCAGAAAAATGACATTGTGGATATTTTTTGGAACTTAGTTACACTTTTTATGATTCTCATTTTGAATTATAAGTTATGTTCTGTGTAAACATACTCAAATTTATATGGGTCCATACTGAATTTTTTATTATATCTGTGGATGTTATTTTTAACTTGTTAACACTCATGATGCCTTAGACACAGCATTTTTTAGTTCCCCAGCCTCAGTAAGAGGAAGCTTTCCTGGTAGATTGACCTTTCAATCTGCAAAAATGACTAGTGAAACAGTGAACTCCAAGTGGCAACAGAATTCAATTCAGAGGAGGCATTTTTAACCCAGAGGCATGAAGAGTCCACAGATTGCACGGAATCCTTTCCTCATTCTTTTTAGGATCTTGTAGCCCCCGAAGTGTACAAAAATGAAGATCCCATAGCTCTTCTAGGCACTGAACATATCCTGGCTCATCAGGATATCAGCGATTGTCTTAACAAGGGTTTCCCAGCTTTGTGCTGTTGCTTGGTTACCAACATTCCCACAACTCTCAAATAAAGCAAATGTTAAAAAAAAACCAACCTGGTTTCTATTTATGGGCTAGACTACTGTACAGATCCAAACAAAACAGAATTGTAAATCCTCTACAGCTTCTTTAATGATCTATTTTTTTCCTCAAGTATTCCACTTGGCTACTCACAAAGGCTTTCTATTTTAAATATGTTTTTTCATTATATTGGACTACTTCTAGTATTCTGCAGAAACTCATTAAGTTCAGAAGCTGGAATCCTGACTGGAGGCAAGGAATAACAAATAATGGCTTGTGTTGTCGAGCAGTCTTGCTAACTGGTTGAGATGCTGCCTTTTCAGATATACTTTATGTGTATCCTCAGTTTACAGCAGGGAAAAGAGCAAAGCTTAACTTGGAATGTGTTAGGGAATATTTTCTTTAGCAATGATAATAATGAAGAACTGTCATAACCATTTGGCTGAGGATCTCATGTCATTTTGTGAATATTTCTGAATGTACCTTCAGAAGCCCTCTCCTGCCCTTAAAGGAATAATTCTGGCATGTGCGTTCGTGTTTCAGGGAAAATTCTCATCTTAAGTCCAATTAGTTGATCTTAACAAAGTATACAGACGCTTTGAGAAGTGAATATAGCATGGGTGCCTGGGTAGCTGTTCTGTTGTCATCTCTGTTCCACAGAAGAATTCTGCAAAATGAAAAGTGTCATTTTTTTATCACCTTCAGGCTGAGAACTCTTGAGACAGCCGTTCTATTGATACATTACAAATGAGTATGAGTGTCTTTTAGTGAAGTTAATTCCCAAAATAAGGCTTCTCTGGGAACATATGGATGAGTTTCTTGTTGAACTGAGAGCTTTCCATAAATCTACTAGGGTCATTAACAGTCTACCAAGAATTGGTTACCGAAACTCACTCCCTTTCTGAGAGTGGAGAAAACTAATATAAATGGAGATATCTGTGAGTGAGCCAGAGATTGAGGGAAAAATAAACACATCCATGTAAAACATTCCCAGCTGTGGAAAAAACTATCCCCATCTATCTGAAGTATGGAAAGTGTAGGAGGCAGAGAGCAATCCTTGTAGGAAGTAGAACTTCTAAGTGTTGCCTTATGCTCATTGTCTGAGACCTAGTGCTTTAATGGGGCCCACAACTCAGTCCTCTAACCATTTTGCGTTTCCAGTGGGTCCAGTTCTTCTGGAAAAGCCAGTGGCTTTCTAAGAGAGACTTCTCATCCACTGAGATGCTAGCTGTTTAACTGTGTGGTGTTGAATTTCCAGTGTCCTATGGCTTGTGTGTGTCTCTGTTATACATCCATTCCAGTTCTGTCAGTAGGAATTGTATTAGGCTTTTAATGCTTTGGGAGGAAAATGTTGACTGACATTAAGTTAGGAGGAATAACAGACTGAAATAATGACAGAACACTGTTGGGAGAATAAAGGTGCTTTTACAGACTCTACATGTCAACTTGTTTTAAAAAACATATCTGTCCTGATGCTGTTGCTCACACCAAAGTTCCCATACAACTAGGAAAAATTTCAGAGGCTGGAAAGACTAGATGTTCAAGTCATTTAAGATGTATGGATCATAGTAAACACCAGAGTTGGTTTGTTTTTAAACCATGCTATTTCATGCTGGCTGAAACAGAAATGGTGCCAGTTGTATGTCTGATTGCGTTGCTGGCTCTTTGCTATGAGAGCCTTCAAGAACAACTTTTCTCCTTGACAAGACCACACAGCCTTTACAGGTTTTCTTCCTCATTGCAGCTGTTCTTCGTTTACTGTAATTCCCTCCTGGACCAGTATTGAACATGGATCCTCTCCTTTGCCCTTCTGTGGTATTGTTATCCTTCTTGTGTCACTGGACAGAAATCTGGCATAGGATGAGAACAGATACAGTCCTGAAACTTCTGTTTGGTTGTTTCCCAATCCTAAAGTCAACAGATTCTTTAGCTATAAAATCTTGGGCAAATATCAGATGAGGATGGTTTTAGTCAGGGAGCTTATGCTGCTTTATAATCATATGCATCTTTTGTTGTTATAAGAAATGCACATTATAAATGTCAAAATGAATTGTCCTCTGAAGGCTGGATCCTGCTGAGTATCCTTAATGCTGCATTCCCTGGCCAGAGTCGGAAACTGCAGTGCACAAAATGGAACATACTGGGTTAGTTGTAAAGGCAGGCAGAGTTCAGCCTTGGAGGATGTTGTTATTAATTGACTGAATACTGAGATACAAAATGGGAATCTTGAAACTGTGTTGAAGTGTAGCAGTGACAGGCAAGGAGCACTCCTTATTTGTGTTGACTGTATCAGAGTTTACAGTCTGCCTTGGGTGTAAGGTTGAGACTAAATGTCTTAAGGTCTGACTAAGTGTCAAAGACAGAGGTTTCTTTTCCATGTGCTAAATAGCTGCATTGGCAATTAGGGAAGTGTGATTGATTCACTAGCTAGACCAAAATAAAAAACAAAAAAGTTCCAAAAAAACCCAAGTGCCAAAACACTCAACAAATTCTCACTTTTTTTGTATATGTATCAGCAGACTCCAAATAACCCTCTGCACTTGGTCATGTCAGCATTTGATAGAAGATCCCATGCCTTCTGTTGGCTTGTTTCTCATACTAGATGTTCCATCAGTGGCCTCACCAGAGAATTATCCTGGCATGAAACTAGCCATAGTCCATTGTATCCTTGTGTTGTCAACCTTC
Organism: Psophia crepitans; assembly: GCA_013399095.1. Lineage (NCBI taxonomy): Eukaryota > Metazoa > Chordata > Aves > Gruiformes > Psophiidae > Psophia > Psophia crepitans. The sequence goes on along the minus strand of VWZZ01007655.1, from coordinate 226,063 downwards.
ATCCCAGCTCGAGATGACTCTGATTGCAACAATAAACCTAGCTTTTAGTTTTTAGAAAAAAAGCCCAAACAAACAAAACAAAAACGAAGAAACAAACAAAACAAAACAACCCAAAAAATAAAAACCAACCACCAAATCCCAAACAAACTATTCTTAACATTAAATGTAGAAGTGACAGGTAGAGACATTAGAATTAAATGTGAGCAGTGGACCTTGCAAGCTCACAAAACTGGAATCTTCCACTCTTCCTTATGGTACTCTTTTGCTGAGCTTGTGAATATGTACTGCTAAGTTCAGTTTAACGTTCAGCCCTGTAGTATCTTTCTGCTTTTATGCAGCCTTCTGCAGGTAGGATCTCATAGCTTCTGCTAAAATTTGGAGCTGTTGGGTGATAGTTATATTTTATGTTGGAGTTTTTATTTAGGAGTGGAGGACTTTATTTTACTGCTGGCTCCCACAAAGGTAAGAGCTGATTTAGACACAGTCAAATAACTTTCGGTTGATTTCAGTGCTAATCTTTGTCACTGGCCTATACTTAACACTGTATTTTGGACTGTGTTTAGGATATGTACTCGGAAATGGAAGGACTGAAGGTTGTGTTTACTGTTAGGATCTAGAAGGCTTATAGGTCTACAGTGCAATTATCAGAGTGCAGTGTTTAGGTTTTTTTGATCTCTTCTGTGACAGGTGTGTTGTGAAACCTTAGGTTAAGGTTGGGGTCAGGGTGAGACATCAGAAGAGAAGTGGTCAAAGAGCTTGTTTTACTTTTCCAAAGAGTAAAGAAGATTCATATAGGATGAGGAATCCTGTCCCAAGTGTTACATAGTTCATGACATGCTCTTTAGATTCATTAAAGCCCGCATCTCTATGAATAGCTGTTGTGATCTAGATTTAATCTTCATGTCTAGTTCTGGTGTTTGTATGTGGCATGTATCACATTAATGCTAGGATTAGCGTCAGACTTCAAGATGGGGAGGGATTTTAAGTGCCTGGTTTATCTGTATGTTCTCCAGGTCTGTAGAGCTGTGATGAACACTTACTCCTGCTGCTTTTTTTTCTCTTGTGTTAGTTTTGGTGCAGTTATTTGTCACTGAGCTCTGTTTGATGAGAGATTTGGGGACGTGATATCTGAATCCCTGCTTCTCTTCTTTTTGTACCTTGCAGTGGAGGACAGTGGGTTGAAGGTTCCAAGAGGGTGTTTCATGTCATGTTCACATACATGGCCTTCATCGGCCACAGAGGGATGTGGGCCGCTTTTTAAAATCTATATTCTTATCTGCAGAGTCACAGCTTACTTTCCTATTTCAGGGTCTTTTTTGTTTGAAAATAAAACCTTTCATTATGATGGGAAATTACCTGAAACATTTGCAGACATTAAGCAACAGTATTTTCTTTGATAATACAGAAGCAAAATAAGTTTCCTTTTAAGTGTTGTACCTTTACTCTTTATTTCCTTTCTCCTCCCTTGAGTCATTATTTCCTGCATAATGTTTTCTTTGATAGTATGCCATGGAACATTGAGTAAGGACAAAATGGTGAGTTAAGAAGGTAATCAAATTATGAAGAGATGTCCTATAAGAATCCATGGTTTGTTTTTTTTCAAGCTATTACATCTCAGTCAAACTTGATAGGTGTGGTATTGTTTGGGAAGAGCAAGCCTTTACAACATGCAATACACTTTTTTTAAAAAAAAATATTTTATATATAATATATAGCTGTCTTGGTTATCTCCTTTTTTTAGTGATGCAAAACAAAAACTTTTTACTTCAGTTTTTGACTTCTGTTTCTTTGTCTTTTAAAATAGTCTTTAATAGTAACAACCCTCAAAGTACAAGAGTTAAAATTCTAACTTGAATAATTTCATACAAGTGACCATACTTCATACTCGAGATTACATCAAGAAATGAGATTCTGAGATTACCTGTCACTTTGGTCTTCAATATTTCATTAAGTTCAAGAGAATAAAAATTGTCAAAAGAACTGACTGAGTAGGGAAAAAAAGAAATATATTTTTAAAGTTGTAGAACTCTTCCCATTTAATTTTTCAGATTTTAATTTTCCACTGAAGTTGGAGAAGAATCCCTCCCCAACTTGTGCTGAGGAAGATCAGAACTGGGGTTTAGCCGGTGGTGTTATGCAGCAAAAAAGCAGAATCAATAGGGTGCCTCAGTACAGTAATGTGCATGATCTGATTTGTTCTGTTTAAATCCTAAAAATACCATCTGCAGACTACAGACATTACCGGAAGGAGTTTGATGTCCATATGTTGGTGTAAGAAATGCAGTAACTGTTAGGAATGTTGCTGTCTTGGTCTCAATTCAGTTGCTCACTGAACAAGAGATGCACATAGTCTCCTGCATTCTCAGTCTCTCCATGTGTCCATAAGGCATAAATAGCCACGTCTTGCCCTCGCTCGCACCAAAGAACAAAGTACTGGTAGGGCCACAGCATAGACCTCTTCCCAAGCGCTCTGTTCATCTCTGGATCTGTGCCTGTTGTATAAATTCCAACACCCAGAAGTGCTTTTTAACACTGTGACATGTGTGAGTACTTGTATTTCTTCATTGAAGCATCACATTCTAAATTGTTCCATTCATTCCTTTGATTTTGAACATAACTGTGACTCAGCAAGCCATGCAGAACTGTGTGTTTAGATTGCAACGGACTTTGGAACTTAAGCTGCAAGAGCCTTTGTTGTGGGAGCATTTTCTAGGTGAAGTACTTCAGGGAACACCTGACTGCTTCAGATGCAGAGGCAATTAAGAGCTTTCTGTATTGCTTTAAAATAAAACCTGTGACTCTGACAGGACTTTTGCACTCTCAAACTTCGCTTTGGCTTTGGCAAAATGTGTAGTTTCAATAAGGATAAAATGGATGAAATAGAACAGCAGTCACACACTTTAGTCTATTACAGAGAGTATTTTGTAATACAGAAGGAAAAATAAGCCTACAAAGACAATGCAGTTGTAGAGGTTGATTTCAGTAGACAGGATGTTCAGAAATGTCATGTTATACTTCCAGAGTTAGCTTAGGGGCTGCTGAACTGATCTTATTCCAAAGCAAACAAGGACCAGTGTGCGACTCGCTTTAGTAGCAACTAGAAATTGCTGTCTGATGTGCATGGTTAAATCATAGATCAGTTTTCATGACAGCCTTCTTGCAATTGCAGAAGCACAAGACTTACCTCTTACTCTTCCTGCTGCCCTCATGCCCCACCCCACCTCCCCCGCCCCGCACTCATGAAATCAGGAAATAATTCTCCATTCATCTGTGTATGGACATAGGCAGGCACTCAGCTGTCCATGTGGGCATGTGATTTTAACTTCAGGGAGAATTCCTCTGAAACTTACATGCAGATCAGCAGAGGCCTTGTATTGTGGGCAAAGTGTTGGTGTCATTCTTTGGACTTCCCTTCCTTTCACCTGAGTTAGTATTTTTGAGATAATAATGTTGCTTATTAGAGAATGACCACACTCAGACTGCATTGGTGCTGCTCAGAGGGATTTGGTTAGTAACTGATGAGTTACTGTAACTTGCAGCTACAACCCTTTTGCATTAATGGACAGAATGGGTCGCATCACTTAAGGTTTATTTTTCTGCCCATCCCAATATGCTGGCTAGTTTTAGTTTAAAATATGAGTTAGTTTTAAAACTGGGTTAGTTTTACCTGTGAGAATAGTGTATGTGGTCAGGAATGGGGCTAACAAGACGACTTAGGTAATTGCCTAAGCTTGCATGGCAGTGAAGATAAGACCTATAAAAATTGGTAAGGGCATCTATCATCACACCCATGTGTTGACCAGAGCAGTAAGGGGATAAGGGATACTTTCTCACAAAAGTCTCCTATAAGGTGAGAGTGGTAAAGTGAATCAAAAGTAAATTAACTAATTACTTTCTTTATAACTTACAGCTGTTTTTGCAGGAGATCCAGTATATTGGAGAAGAAAGAAAAATAAAAGCAGAAACGGGAGTCATTCACACTGGTAAGATACTTTTTATATCTCTCTCTGCTAATCATTGTGACTGGCCTGTGACTGGCTGAATTCAGAAACTTGTAAGCCATACTTTTAACCTATATTTTACAGCCAAGCTCATCAGGTTTCTCAAGCTATCCTGCTAAAGCTGATCATAGTGCCACATGCCACAGTGATTGCAGAAAACACAATTAGTAAAATGGTGCTTTCTAAATTCCTTACTATGTAGCAGCTTCTTACAAAGACACAGATTACTGGGTAAACATACTTGCTTTCACATTGTGCATGTGTGTGATGGATAACAAATAGGAAGGTAGGTCTGTTGGTGTGGGAACAAGAAGTCAGGAACTCTGGGGGCTTTAAAGTTCTCCACTTTACCTGCAACTTAGGACATCTGGATTGTGTTCCCTATGAATGACCAAAGCATGACCAGCCATGCTGAAAGGGACTTGGGAGTCTTGGTCAACAGCAAGTTGAACATGAGTCACCAGTGTGCCCAGGCTGCCAGGAAGACCAACCGTAACCTGGGGTGCATCGAGCACGGCATTGCCAGCTGGTTTAGGGACGTAATTGTGCCACTCTACACTGCGCTGATGCAGCCTCACCTTGAGTACTGTGTGCAATTTTGGGTGCCACAGTACAAAAAGAACATAAACTATTGGAGAGTGTCCAAAGGAGGGCAATGAAATGGTGAAGGGTCTAGAGGGGAAGATGTATGAGGAGGGGCTGAAGTCCCTTGGTTTGTTCAGCCTGGAGAAGAGGATACTGAGGGGAGACCTCATCACGGCCTACAGCTTCCTCCTGAGGGGGGAGCAAAGGGGCAGGCACTGATGTCCTGCCTTTGGTGACCAGTGATAGAACCCGAGGGAACAGGATTAGACTGCAACAGGGGAGGGTTAGGTTGGAGATCAGGAAAAGGCTCTTCACTGAGAGGGTGGTCGAGCACTGGAACAGGCTCCCCAGGGAAGTGGTCACCACACCGAGCTTGACTGAGTTCAAGAAGTGTCTGGACAGCACTCTGTCATCTGCTGTGATGGGGCTGGTCCTGCGTGGGGCCAGGATTTGGACTCGATGATCTTTGTGGGTCCCTTCCAACTCAGGATATTTTATGATTCTATAGTAGTTTCCTGAGAAATCTTCAGTGAATCACTTAAAACCTCAATTTTATATCTGTAAAATGAGCTAACAATACTCCTGCACTTGACATGGGTGTCAGGATGATAAATAGGTTACATATTGAGGTTTGTGCAATGCTCAGACATAGTAACAGTCAGAAGGAGTCCTCACTTGCACATGTTATTCACTGCACATACTCTGTTTCTTTGGTGTAAGGCAGTTACACTGTTTCTTAAGGATTTCCTTTTTGCTTGAAACTTTTTATGCAGAGTTGCTACGGCAAAATTCCAAAGCTTTTGGTGGTGGAAGGTTTACAGGGAGTGGCTGAATGAAATCAATCTGTTGGTCAATAGTTCAGCATGCTAAACTCAGTAGCCGTGAGCTGTGTGACTTCCTCAGAGGAAAGAAGGAAAAAAGATATGGATGTCCAAAGTGGTTCTTGCACATCTGCTGGTCCCAAATGTGGCCAAGTACACGATGAAATATGGCTTGTCTGGCTATGAGCTTTATTCACTACAACTAAGTGAATCATCAGGTCAGTTCCTGACCAGGCCTTGAACTGTCAGAACCAGATGGCCTGCCTAGAGAGCAAGATACCTTGGAAGCATCTCCACCCCTGTCAGCAATGTTACAGAGGACAGAGATTTCTCAGGACAGTGCTGGCATTCAGTGATTTCGCTGAAAAGATGATAGTTTTTCAGCTGTACTTGGTCTTCCACATCAGAATAATGTCTTGTGGCTCTGAAAATAGGGAAATTGTTGCTCACTTGTTAGTGAAGGTCCGAATTTGTGAAACAGATCATATACTTGGAGGGACAGTACTAGGGAGGTCAATAAAGCTCTTAGACTTTTAAAGGGCTGGTGTTCCAGCTCTGAAAAACCTTCAGGTTGCTATTAAAAGACGGCTAGTGTGTTAAAATGTTCTTACTGGAAATGAGGCCAAAATTTTTATTCAACTCTGAAAATATTTTCCTATAGTCTTTCTCCACTTCTCTACCTGTCAGTAAAATGATGATAATAAATGCTTCCCCAGACTGTAGACTTGTGCTGAGGATTATACTCAGCCCAGATATTTGGAAGTAAAGTGCCATAGAAGTATCTACAGAAATAATAGAATATTGTAGGCGCTGAATATTGAGGCAAGCTCTACACTGGAATCTAAGAGAGTTTAGTAGACCAATCTGAATTGGGTTTTCTGTATGACTCACTGTGGTGGGTTTACCCTGGCCAGCAGCCAAGCACCCACACAGCTGCTTGCTCACTCCCTCACCAGCTCCTCACAGCAGGGAGGAAATAGGAACAACAAAATCAAGAACACTCTTGAGTTTTAATAAAAAAACAGTTTCGTAGGTGAAGAAAAAGCAGGGGGTGGGGGAAACACGCGAAGCAAAAGAGGTGGCACGCCACGTCCCACAGGCAGACCAATACCCAACCAGACTCTAAACAGCTGCTTTGGAAACAAAATCCCCCACCTTTTTCTTCCTCTACCCCAGTTTTTGTGGCTGAGCATGAGGATACATGGTATGGAATAGCCCTTTGGCTGGTCTGGGTCAGCTGTCCCAGCTGTGTCCCCTCCCATCCACTTGCCCACCCTCAGCCTGCTGGCTGTGGGCTGTAGTGGGAAACAGAGAAGACCTTGACACTGTGCACGCCCAGCTCAGCAACAGCCAAAACACTGGTGTGTTATCAGCACTGTTGGAGCCACAGATCCAAAACACAGCACCATATGGGCTGCTATGAAGAACGTTCACTCCATCCCAGTCAGACTCGATATGCTTACTTACTTTTTAATAGAGTACTAAAAAAAGCATTATCAAAAGAACAAAGTACTATTGTAAGATCTTAGGAACAGAGTTTTCTTGTTTAAAAATATGTTCCTGTATGTGCAGATGTGATATTTTCATTAGTATCATGGCCACTTCTGAAACAGTTCAAAAAGACTCTTAAGTATGTGCTGAAGTTAATTTTTCTCGGAAAAATTCCTCAAAACATTTGTTTAAGTTTGTGTAATTCAGTAGCTTTTCTGAATAGGGGCTGCGTATTTAAGCTTACTCTGTCCTGCAAGAGCAATTCTGAACAAAAATCTGATCTTCACACTGGGCAAATTATCTCAGAAATGGGTAGTTTTGTAATTATCAGTAGAATGTATCTTGTTACTATCTTGTTAAATATGTAATTTTGTGCCTTAAAATAATCAACTCTACAAGTTTTCTGAGATGGAATTATTTGTATGTATCATGAGACTAGACATTGAAAATGCTTTTAAAATTAAAACATAAGCATTAGAATTATGCAGTTATCCTAGGAAATTGAAAAAGAAAAGATCTGAAGTAGAAATTAAATCTTAGCTCACTTCTGGAAAAAAAAAAAAATTAGTGAATCACTTTACTGTCAGTGTCTCTGTTCTTCCCTGCACTTTATCACGTTTATCACTTTTGATCACGTACGATGCTGTCAATGAAAAATAACTGGCAGATGTGTCAGGCAAAGAGCTCAAGAAATAATTCAGATTAGATTTCACTGATCACTTTGATCAATATCAAAGTCTGAAACTGAAAGCAGGTTGAACTTTCACAGAATTTTCTGAGGAAATTCTCAAGGTTAAAGAAGGCTTTTGAGTTCTTGAAGAGATTGGTTATTTTTAGGATGGTTGGACTACTCTTGTTACTGCTGGCCCTTCTCTATTCCAATTCTGTTAATACAAAGATGGTTAAGCATTTGTTCCTGGTGGTGAGTAGCATCGCAAAGGCTTTGGTGAATGTTTAACAGCGTGACTGGTCTGGATGTAAGAGTTTGAGGTGACCGTATTCAAATATCTTACTGGATTTGTCAGTCCGCTATCCAGTTCCAGGGAGGTTATGACATTATGAGATTTGGTTGGTCATTTGGTTGAACGATGGGAAAGAGTGAACATATTCATAAAAAAAGCAGTCTACAGTGAAGGCAGAATAGGACAGAATTACCCTCCTGTCGTATGGTCTGAAATGGTTCGTGCTATAAAGGTTCATGATCAGAGCAAGCAGTTTTTCTTTGCCAGTGATGGCTTGTCTTTTTCTTCTCTCTGTGAACCATACACTCAGAGTAGGTTGGAAGAATTGTGGATATCTTTATCCTCAGCAGCAGAGGAACAAACCCCTTCTCCAAGGGCAGTAGGATGGAGTGTATGTTCTGTTAGAATGAAGGACCAGGGCAGCAATTTGTGCCCTGGCCAAAAGCAGGGTGTATGTGGGGATAAAGTGGTGAAAGAGTTCTTGTATTTTTTTTTCCAGCTTTGTAGATCAGGCATTTAAAAAGAGCCAAAGCATTCCCTGTTTGCTGTGCTCGGATTGTGAGCAAGGTGGCTAGACTGTCTGGTCTCAGTTAGTGAGCAGAACCCCTGGAAAAATAATGATGGATAAAGTTCAGCTCTTGGAACAACGCTACCTATGTCAATATTATTGAGAGCTCTGCATATTTAAGGAAGACAGCCAGTGGAGCTGAATCTCATTCTGCGTAGATTACTTCTCAAACATGGGATTTGGGGTTTTTTTTCATTGTTGAACTCCAAATATTGAGCAACTGTAGAGCCAGCTGTCTTCAGCCAAAATCCTTGGTTCTATGAATGCTAGCAATAGAGCTCTGTTAACCACAGAATTTAGTTGCAGCTCACATCTGCTGCCTGCAGAGCCAGCCCTATGTGTTTTGGTATGTGGCTGAATTGGAGATGTGAATTTGTGGCAGGTCTGACTGCATTGTTTTGTCAACAGTGAGAAATCTTTTGGAATGACTGCCAGAACTGCTCTTTGTGAATGAAGATGAGAACTTTATGCATGCCTTCATGAAAGTATAGACAGACATCTTGAGACAGACTAGCTGTTCAGGAATCACCTTTTCCTTTACTTGGGGTGGCTCTAGAAGAGTAAAGGAAAGGCATGACTCGTACAGGGCCTAACTTGACAACAAACACTGTGGTCAGCTCTTCTGTGACGGCGCAAGCCACAGTAACTTCCTGCCTTGATAAGCTGAACTTTGCTTATCCCAAGTTTTACTGTGATTTGGACTCTCTGGGGAAGGATCACTGTCTCATAGGGAATTCAATTAGTTTTTTGGAGAAGTCTTGGTCAGCAGATGTTTGAGAAATGTTTCGGTTATGATGAAGTAACTCCACCCGCCCCAACAAAACCCCTGTTTTATTGGAAAATTCTTAGCCAGCCCAGCTTATTTTCTGCCAGTTCTTACTGCTTACAGGATGGTTAGAGTGAGTTGAGATGCTGAGAATTTGGCTTGCGTGGTGTGGTAACTGAACTGGCACAGTTTATTTGGTAGTGTCTACATGCGATGTATAGGAGCTTGTAAGTGCTGTTGCATTGTTGCTAATGACCAGCAGTGGGGAGAGGGATTTAGCAGTTGGGGCAATTTTGAAGTTCCCATACAAAACGTGCTTTTCTGTGCACTTATCTGAAATGTGCTGGTATCCATGTTTACTCAAGAAATGTGGGTATGGTGTCCTTTAGCACACTGACATTTCAACAGGTAGGGCATTGACAGTGACTGCAAATGAGAGCTTAATTTAATTCTTTTGAACACTAGATTCTGTGAGGCAAATAATACGTTACTTTATCCTACAAAGCTATGTTAAGTATTCCTTTGCAGAAATTCTGGCCAGATGTAAAGTAAAGGTCTGTCTAATGTGCCACAGATTTTATCAATTCATAGATTCTGGCATGCCAAAGACTGCATCCAGTGAATGGGCAAAACCAGATGAGCTCAGAAATGCTCTAGAGTGTGTATCTGTTCTGTACAGTGTAACTGATCTTACCTGTCTTTGAGAAAAGTCTCCTCAACTAAAACCTATGTTTATTTTCTTTAAAATGTTCCTCAACAGATGAACAAAATGCCTTATTTTTCTGTTGATGAAATTACTCCATTTGCTGTCTACATGTTGTATTAGTTTCCATGGCTAGTCAAGCAGCTTTCTTTATCATGATTGCCCTTGCCAAATTCAGGGGCTTTTAAAAAAATTACAGATTTCTTATATGGCTGACTAAACAAGGGCTGCAGTTCATGCATGTCAGGCAACGCTTCATATGCTATTGACCTTCAGAAACAGTAAAGTTTTCTGGCATTGTCTTCTGACAGTGGGTGTGGGAGAGGAGACTGGTTAAGGTGCCTTTGTATATTTTTGGCAGTACCCAGTCTGCATTGATTGACTGTACTTTGACAATTAGTTTTGATGTACTTGGGTAGTGTGGGCTTCAGCTGAAAAGAACGATTGGTTTCTTGGTATTTTCTCTAAAAAAGTGCAGTTCAAAGTCCAGTAAATACTGTAATAGGCACCTATTTTAATGTGTAATAGCAATTAGGTTGAAGGACTGTATGAACAATGAGTAATTATAGGTCAACTTATTTATATGCTGCTGCTGTTGTTGTTGTTTCCAGGAATACCTTTTGTTAACAGAGGAAATCAATGTTTTCCTTGTGGGTAGGAATGTGGGGGAGGAGAGGGAGGCTAGCATTTGTTGTAAATCTGGGAATACCAAACTGTCAGTGGTATTGCTTCCAGCGTAGTGTGTGACTGTATGGATACTGTTAACATGGGAATGCTGCTGGGTCTGTGTCTGTTTACTGTGGGTATACATCAGGTCATTTTAATAGAGGAACTTGTAAGCATTTTTAAAGAGTTTTTATGTATATAGATTTTGTGTGTATACATATATATATAAAAAAAAATAATAAATTCAAATACTGTTCAAGAAAAAACTTGCATCTTCTTCAAAGGACCTGTATGGAGTGACTTGGTCTTAGAAAATTAAAGGCTGCATTTAATTTCACTATTCAGTTTTGGAAGGTTCAGACTGCTCTGGCAGATTTAAATCAAGTGCTTACCTTCAAACATATGTATAACCTCACTGACTCATAAAGTATGCTTTGAACATATGTTAGTCACCTGAGGCTTAGCTGCGTAAGGCTTCCTTAGGTCTGTCTTGACTCCAGTTGAGTACCTGGCTTTATCAGTTTTCATCAAAAGCAGTTTACTTCAGGGAGCTCATACAGAGCTCTGATAAAGTTCTTCCCCAAGCTCACCGTAACCTTGCCAATTCATCATGCATGCTACGCTTCCCTGTGCGCTTGGCCAGCACAGTTCTGGTGACTGTTCAGAATGCCACTGCCCAGAGGCTCCTTCTCTATGTCTGCAGCCGGGGCGGGGGGACTGTGCCATCCTGTACTGTGGGACCAGCAAGCAGCTAGTTCATGTAGCTGCTTGAATTCAAAGGAGTTGCTCCAACCTGTATTTGCTGAGAATCAGCCCTGCACATCTAGCAATGGTAAAGCAGCTCTTCAAAGATGTCTAAGCTAGGGAGAACAAAAGACGCTGTGGACTTAGAACACTTAATAGAAAGAAGACTGAAATGTGAATAGCTTCAGGACTTTCTTGAAACTTGAGATTTATTCCACGATTATGAAAATTTACTGCTGTACCAGTCTCCTGGTGAAAGTTTGATTCCTTGTAATAATTTTATTTCTTAACATGTAAAACAAGTGTGAATTTGAACCCTTCCTGACATTCACTTTTGTCCCTCTGTTCTTACAGTTTAGAGAAACCACTGTGATTGAGGCAAGGTATGCTACTACATTATACACTTTTCTGTTAGCATTCCCATGCCATAGTCTTCTAGCAGGCCACATCTGGGCAATCGCACAAGCGAATTACTGACACTACCTCTTGGCATGCCATTCTGAGCTGAAATAGGAACCAGCGTAAATGACTTTTAATGTCTCAAGCCCCTGGCAAGAATGACTTGGAAGATAATACCTAGTTTGCAACAATTGAAAGTTAATTTTCAAAAGTTTTGCAGAGGGTTCATGCAAATGCAGAATTTGAGTAGATCCTATTTTACTGTTTCACTGGTCTTTGTCAGTATGTTTGGCAAGATTCCTTCATGCACTTGAGGAAGAGCAAGACGCTAATGTTTATTTTGGCAAGCATTGCTGTGGAAAGTGAGTTTTCTCAGGCTGAAATTTTCTTTCTAAATCCCCCATCCCTCCCTCCTGCATATCAAAGAGGACCATTTTACTGGACATGTAGCTGAATCCAGCTATTCTGAGCTCAGCTCTACTAGTGAGATACATGTAGTAAACTTGAAAACTTTAGATGTCTTCAGTTTATCAGAGTGATGCTCTTTCAGATGCTCTTCTAGCATGCTAGAATGTAGGCCCTAGGCTCCCAGCAGTGATTCTGTTGGAGAGTGGGGAGGGTATAGAGTCCCTGGGTGCAGTCCCTAAAGTGGAGAGCATCGGGAGCCAAGCGACTACTTCATCCTGAGCAGCCACTAGCAGTTGTGATATTGATGGAGTGGTGCTGGGATTCTTGCCTTTAGACTTCTGGAGTGGGGAAATGCCTTTGCTCGCTCTCTTATTAGGAAACTAATAGGTGAGTTTGAGGGGAAGATGAAATATATTTAGGTAAATTCCCTTTCTCTTCTTAAGAATGGCCCAAGGGTTAAAGCATACTTCAAGTATAGTAGGAGGCTGGTTTGGAACAGGCACTAGATCTTCAGTATCTGTAGGCTGGAGACATGCCCTTGTTACGGGACTGCTGGGATGAGGTTTTTTTTGTCTCTTCCATTTGAGCTGTTTCATTTTGTTTAAATAAACGTTTATTGGATGGATTTATAGGACAAGACTCCTCATTCTTTCAGAAGTTCTGATTTTAATGAATTGATAATTTCCTACTCTGAAATGAAAGATTGTTGGTACAGTTCCTGGCTTATCTTCTTTCAGAGTTTCAGTATATTTTTTTAGTTCAGTATAGCTGCTTAATGTGGACTAGTTTCAGTGCTATTGGTGAGTGTTTCCATCTTAGGCAAAAGAGTGATATAAATAGTAGGGTCAAAAAGAAGAGTGGGAAGCACTGTCACCTCAGTTTTGAACTAAATGTGCAGTCAAGCACTCACATCCTTTCAGCGATATCCTTGATAGTTGTTCAGGTCGAATCAGATCATGTATATCAGCAGGGACACAAAACCAAACAGGGTGTTCAAACACATGATGATATGTATACTGACTGAGGTGGGAAACTGTTGGCTTCAGGTTGCTGGCACTCTGCTTCAAATGGCAGCCGGTGTGCAGCTTCAGAGAGGGTCTGGCTTGAGAAGAAATGCTTGGCTACTAATCAGTATAGTGAAGAGGATGGGAGGAATTTTCAGAGGTTGTGCCTAAGTCACTTGGCTGTTCTCTACAAAGCAGCTCTTAGCACATGTCAATACCTTTCATCGAAAGGCCTGGCACTGTGCAACAAGACTCCCTTCCAGAAATTCAAAATTATTTAAGAAACATAGTTACATATGTTTTGGGGATGTTATTTAGTGTATAGAATGCTATTTATTTTTTAAATAATTTTATTTATTTTATTTTCAAATTTATTTTACTTCAAGTATGATTATTTAGTATTACATTTTATTATATTAATAGTTTCCACCCACTGAACTACTGCTGAACTGACTAGAATGTGTTCTTAGAACACTTAAAGTTAATTAAACTTTTGGTGTTCAGTATCAAGCAAAGAATTGATTAAGTTTTCTATAGGAGGATATTTCATGACTTGATAAAGTTTGAACACCTCTTTATCCTTACTATGTCTTCTAAACAATGATGGAGGATGGGAGATTGATCTGCCTTGTAGCTTTTTCTGGTTTTGCCAACAGTATGGTATAATCTATTATTTTTAATTCACGATAACATTAGAACTACCGTGATTGAATTCAAATGCAACTTAGTACAAGGTTGTCAAACAACAGAGAAGAGAAAGTGAACAGTAATGAGAACTTTACAGGTCTCTGGATTTTGTAATTGCTTGCCCACCATACAAAGAAATTGGGGATCACTCATCCTCGTTGCAGCCCTAGAGTAGTTGACTGCCATCCTCCAGACTCAGTAATAGGCCACACAAAATTAATCTGTTTGGATGTTTGTATTGTGTGTATTTTTAAGGCAGAGGTGGAGAATGTGAGGTAATGAATCAAAGATTTTTTTATGGATGGAGGCCAAGTAGCCATCAAAGGAAGGAGTAGTGTTCATGTCACGTGGAAGCAAATAATTGTTTACTGACTGTGTTAAGTACAGAAGGTGATTGCTGTTGTAAGATTGTATGTGTATTGCTATGGAATATATGGATGTATCATTAGAAGAACAACTTTATTCCAATAAGAGGGTTGCTGGACAGGAGGAGTTAATATGTTTTCTAGTGAAACTTGATGCTGTGATGATTCTTTGGCAGACAGTAAAAAATGGGTACATACGTATATACTTCCTATACCTCCGACAACTCACGGGTTGTCAAAGAACAACTTAGTGGAAGAAGCATTTCTGGGGGGATCTGTGTGCCTGCCTATATCTATCTATCTATCTATCTATCTACATATATCTCAGCAGTTACAGAATGTCTACTTTGTACTGGTACCTGTCTGTTGTAACATCGATCTGTTACTCTACACAGGATTCACATGTGTCCCCTTCTGTGGCCTGACTCTTCATTCCAATTTTTGTCAATGTTGAGATTCAGGTGTCTCATGGCAGAGTTCTTAGTTGTTTCATTACAAATATGGTGAGAGCAGGGATCACATTTTGCAAGGGGAAAATGCAAGGAGGTGGCAGAGATGGTTTTAGAATTCAGCCTGAAGCATTAGTAAAAAGAAAAGTAATTTCTAATGTTTGATATTCTTGAGCACATTAGGCTAAAATTGAACAAATTACTCAAAAGTGCAAGAAAAGATCAGAAAGATGTTACCACTTACTACCTTTTTATCATTATTGCAAAAGCGGGCATATATTTTGCAGCTGTCTGGGTTCAGCTGTTCTCCTGAATTTTCTACCCTTGTGAGCCAGAGGCTATGAGAATCACTTTGGTTTATTTCACTGCAATGTAATGCAACTTACACTGTGTTTAAGCTTGAACAGTATTTGCTGTGTAAAGGCTGATTCTGAAGGTACCAAAATCTAGACTTTCTTAGGGTTTTGGTGTTGTTTTTTTTTTTTTTTAAATATTGATCTCTGTTGCTCCGATGCAGGATGGTGTTAATGACCTAATGTCGTGGTTTAACTCAGCCAGCAACTAAGCACCATACTGCCACTTGCTCACTCCTACCCCCTCTATTTTGTCCTGACACGGGTTAAACATCACGGTGTTGCTGTGGCACCTGCTTAGAACAATCCCTGTCCTTGGCAGAAATCTGAGAAAGGTAGGAGACAGGCTTCATAGGATGCTGACCCAGGTGCTAAGGACTGGCCTTCCTTTCATATCCCACTCACTTCTGTCCCTTTTCTCTTCATAGCAGATAGCTCCATGGTCTCTTAGATATGGCTTTTGTAGTGTTAAATAACTTAACTGAGTTCCCGATGCACCATCGAATATTTTCCAAACGTTATACCTTACTGTCTGTTTTCAAGCAAGCAGTCAGCAAAGACGTAGATCTCTGAGGCATGTGCTTTTTTCACGTTGTAATGTCAGTCATTTCAGAAATCCTCAGGGAGGAGGTGATAAACAGTGAGGAAGCATAAGCCTCTCTTCTGTAGGAATCCAGACCTACATGTGGAATCAGTGAGATTTATTTCCTGCATCCTGTTTCTGGCTTTGGAGCCAGTAGGTTTCAGGCAGAGCATGGGGACCATCAGGGAATCGGACTGCATTAGCTGAGAGAAGGGAGAATGCCGAGGCAACTGCTGAGTTCTGTGGTTGAGACAAGAATGACCAGGGGACGGTAGTGGGACTGGGCTCTGGATTTCCAGGCCTCTGCACTTAACCAGCCTGAAGTGGCTAATCTCAAACTTCTGAAAGCCTGGAACTACAAAATGATGGTGCATACTATTTCTGGATGAAATCTTTAGAAAGGCATAAAATAGTACTGGAAAACAGAAGTTCTGTATTAATTACGCTTTATGTAATTTTTACTAAATGTGTTCATTTATAGTGACGGAGAAAGCTAAAAGGGCAGCTGGAAGGACACTTACTAATATGTCCTGGATGCTGTTGACACTGGTTATGTTTATGGATTTATTTTTTAATAATTACATTTATCTTTAGACAATAGACAGCAAATAGAAAACCATACCTGTTGCTAATCTCAAGATAGCGAAGACGTGCCTAAATCTCGTGCTCTCTAGTAGTTTTGTGTTCACGGTGGCAGATCCTCGTGCACAGCTAAGGACACAAGTGTGTACATTGTTGTTAGTTACAAAAATTATTTGGCCTTTGACCTAATAAGGTAATTTTTTTCTTCTGCTGTATAAATAAAATCTGGGTGAAGACCAGAGGAATTCCTTTCTGAAATGCCTGAATTTTGGAATCACACTTGCAATTTTTTCAGTCTTTCTCATACAAAAATGTTAACTTAAAACCACATCAGAAAAGATATGTTCATCTCAGCCTTCATCTGCAATTCTCTGGTAGCATCTCTTTATAATAAAAGTCAAAATCAAATGTGGAACGGAGGCCATGTGTATCTGATTCTGCTGGTTTTGTCTTTACCCTGGGCATGTGGGAGTCTGCAGGCAAGACAGTGTAATATAATACACATGGATAGATGGGAATCCCATTTCAGAGTGAGATGTAATTCTGTAGAGGAAGAGGAAGTGCAGAAGATGAAAGCATAGTACACACTGCCACAATCTCATTAGATACTGAGCATTTATATCTTTTTTTTTTTAAAGTTGGCTATTCTAAATTTGTGATTGTTTTGTTCTGTCCATACCTTGCATGTTAACTTTTTTGAGCTGGGGATTTTAACTGGCCTATTTGGAAATGAATAAATAATCCTTAATTAAAAAATAAAAATAAAAAAAAAATGCACATTCTAGCGTTGATCTACTTTATGAACGTATTTGAGTGACAAAATTGTAAACTCCAGTTGCTCTGTTAACAATGAAAACTTACTCAGTGACTGAGTGTGTATAGTGTGCTTAGTAGGGCTGATAGATACATGGCCCTACCACTGATAAACTTATCTCCTGTCTTGGGTTGCTGTACTGTCCCCAAAGTATCTGTAGTCATAGGGTCCCCTGACTTGTAAAAGGGAAGGGAAGGGTGCTGTGAAAGAACCTGGCAGAGGGATTTTTTGGGAATGCTGAGTGAAACTTTTGAAAGGTTAGTCGTGGGATGTTTGAAAGAAATGAGCACAGTGAAAGAATGAACTGGCTTAGCACAAGGTGCAGCAGATGACTGCAGAGGCAGATAGGGATTTGAGAAGCCTTGGTAGAAGTCAAGTCAGGCCTGGGATTCCTGTTGTGCTGGTGCAGGGATGGAGGGAGGTAGAGTGGGAAACATTGTAAAAGGAAGCAGTTGGAGAGGGCAGACGAGGAAATATTGTACTTCTGGGGGTGCAGGAGACCATGAATCCATGAACCTAGAGATGGAAAACCCTTTCAACGCTGGGTTGTTCTATGCTGTTTCGTGGGAATTTTCTGTTCCCCGTTGCCAAAGTGAAGTTGTGTCTTCAAATGTCAGAAATGGTGGAACAGGTGTCATGCAATCGCCTCCACTCTGATGCAGCTTACTGCCTGGGCATTTTCACAAATCCTATCTTTCTGACAACATATATGCTTTCATAAACTCCTTTCCTTCTCTGTGTATTTGCAAGGAGATTCTTTTCTATCTTTTTTTTTTTTTGTCAAGCATGTTTCTTCTTTTTTTCTGATATTGTATTGAAATTTATTGTATTGAAATTTAAATATGCAAGGTGGTAATTGCCAGGTTTTGCAGTAGGGACAGGGCACAGACTTGGTCTCGTGATTTTTCTGATGCTTGAGATGCAGCCAATCTCATCCATTCAAGGCGTTGTAGAAAATGGTGTGTTTGTCGGCTTTTGCCCAAGGCTTGTCTAGCTGGAAGGTGTCTGTGAGCTGAACACCTCTGAAGATTGTAGATGTTCTTTGGAGGCTGAACACAGCAGCAGTGGGATTTCAGAGCTGCTTGAAGATAGGAAGGGAACTTCTGTGAAGACTGGGCGAGCAGCCACATACTTAAGTCTGTGAGCCCTGACATATTTTGTGGCAGTGGTTAAAGGCTGTTCCTGACTGCCCCATTGGACATTGCTGCTTGCATCAGCACCTTGGCTGCCCCAGTTCAGTTTCATGTTAGCTTAAACCTGTGTAGAGTAGTAGGAATTGCTTCATTTGGTAGGAGAGAGAAGTAAGGCTCCACCAAACTTAATCCGATCTTCTCTGCAGCATTGTCTTGAAGTGACTCTACTATATTTTCTCCTTTGTTGTATTGAAATGCTTCATTTTACAAGTCAAGTAAAATGTCTTGTTTGGATGTAATAGGTATAGAAATAACACTGTTCCAACAGTATTTGAGGTCAGGCTGTAACAAATAACTGAGAGTAATCTCCTATTCAAGGTAACACATTTGGAAATTGTATTGGAAATTAATGACCTGTGTATATAAGGCATTCTGTAGTATTTTTTTCTTTCATTCCTTTCTCTTGGAAATCCTGTTGGTATGACATGTAGTGACGTTTCAGGAGCACAGATGCAAACGAGATTTGGAGAAAGACAAAGCATGTAAGCTTACATTCAACCTCTAATATACAGTCTGTTTTGTGCATTATAAATTTCGTGCTTGTGTTAATTTAATCTTAGCCACTGCAGAAAATTTTCTATAAAAGATCTTTCTCCAATTTTTTTCTTTTGTGTGCATGCTGTTAGTGACATGGAAAGCACTGTTCTCCCCTGGCTTTAGGGAGCTTTAAGGCTCAGTTGAGGGCTGAATTCTGATGTTGCGCTGCTCAGGCAGAAACAAGCTTCTCTGAAGAGTTCAGGATGAGAATGTAGAAGCTAAAATTTAGATCCCAGCCTGGAGGTAAAGCTTCTAAACTTCAGTGGGACTATTTTGTTCATAAAATTATTCACATGCTGTAATCTTTTGTGACAGGATTAGAAATGCAGTAATTGTTCAATACAGAGATTAAAATATCATCAGAGGAAAAATACCAGTTAATTCAACAAATCAGTTTGTGCTACAATGAAGAAACTAAATTGATTAACTATTAACTGTAGCCATAAAGGATATTTTTAAAAATCAGTGCTACACTGACATTTTCCTTTTAATGTATCATTTGTATTTTATGTAACAAGCACTGCTGGACTGAGTTATATAAATGATCAAGTGTTTTATGCAGGTTATTTCAATTATCTGTCCTTGGAAAAGGTGAATGAAAAATAGCTTCAGCTTGGTTTTAGCATCTTCATTTTGACAGCTGTAATGTGCATATTAATGAAGAGTCTGAAGTGTAGAGGAACGAGTCAGTTTGTAAAAGCTGATGTCCTCTTAGTTCTTGATCTTAAAAAGGAGTGTGAGGGAAAAGAAAGAGAGAAACCAGGGGAATGTTTTGTGTGGCTTGCCAAGTTGTCTTTGAAACAGCTTGCTGTTGCAAGCTAGCTGAATCAGCACTACATTTATCAGTGGAAGACCATAATCGTAGTAATACATGGAACGTACAGCAAAGAAGAGACAAGTCAGATCTGGCAAGGTGTTGTATGAACTTGTGTCTAGTTTTAAACTGAGTCAGAGTATTGCTGCAAAGAGTAAATTTGGCTAAGTGCTGTAGCAGGGTTTAATCAGCAAATTGAATTTAAATTTGAATAATTATTTAGCTAGTATCTTTGAAGCAACATAAACTGAGAGGTGGGGGCCTTTCACAATGTACAATTATTGGGATTAATTTACTTCATACAAGAAACAGTTTTAAAATGTACAGTTTTGGTACAAAATCAGTAAAATATATGCTGAAAAAGCAGAATGTGAAGATTTCAGGTGACAAAGATCTTTTCCCATTATTCATTGCTTTTTGTAAATTAATAGACTTTTAAAGCCAGAAGGATTTGTTAGCTCTAATCCGTATTGTACTTGTCTCTGTGCTGTGTGTTGGTTCCTCAAGAACAGTATTTTCCTATTTTTTTTAATGTTGTTATAAGGTGTTGGATCAGATTAAGTGTATTTAAATTAGTATGCGAGAGGGCAGGCTTCCGTCAGTTACAAATCTGCTAAATAGTAGATATAAAGGTGAACTAGTCAAATTCCTTAACCATTCCTTAATATACGATTATCTACTAAACAGAATGATATCTGTCCAGCATGGTTTTGATGTCACTAGGTAGAAGGCATGCTTTTCTGAAAAGCAATAAGGGAGATGGAGTCTTACAGAGTAATTTTAGAGCTAAGTTTTCCAGTCTGCATGGGAAATTTGATGACCTATATCTCATATTCTGTGCCCATTTGGCATGAGAAATAGCTGACAGCAAAAGATGAATAGTACATAAAAAATGCTATATAGGAACTACAGACTACAATCATTTCTCAACACTTTTCTTTAGTTGTTGGAGCACACTAAGTATTGGAAATAGAGTTGCCCCAAGCTCCTATTCTGCCTGCTCTGTCTGGATGTTTTATAACTGCTTTTAGCCATTGGGTGGATTTAACAAAGAAACTAATTTGACTCTTTCATCCTCGATTTAAGGAGGGGCAGAGAGGGGAACCTTCTGATCTGCAATACCAGCAGACAAGTAAGGCATTCAGAGCGACAGAGGGGCCCAGTTGGCAGGAAGTCGTCTTATCGGGCATAGTGAGACTCCAGCTCAGTGTCTTGGCAAAGCAATTGAGCCACAGACCAAAGACAGATAAAAGGTATGTGAGTTTTAATAGACAGTATCTGTTTGTGGTATAGTAAAACAGAGATGGCATGAGGATCATCTAGTCCAACCATCCCCATGAAACCTTACTCATTTCAAGCATTTTTTTAATAGCAGGCAATGGGAAGTGTTACTTTTTTTTTTTTTCTTCTGGTACCTTATTTTTGAGGGTTTCCATAATTCATTGTCTTTCTTGATCAAACCGAAACTGAAAAATTCATTCCTTTTTCTTCCTCCTATTGCCTTTTCCCCATTTACTACAAAGTAACATTATTTTTGAAAATGTGCTTCCTTGAATCTAATTTCTTTAATTAGAAAACAGATGCATGTGAAAATTAATAACAAGATTTAAATGCTACCAGTGGATACTGTAATGGAAACACTTAGATTCTGGAGTTTGAATTCCACTGAATAGCTATGCTTCGAAGTAGGACTTAAGGGAGGATTGTTTAAGTGCATTAGAAGAGATTTAGAATTATGGGAACTCTTCTGTCAGTTCACATAGCAAAGGGCACAAATGGAGAAAAAGAGGAAGTGTTTCAACTTAAAAACTTGGAAAGAACTAAGATTTCATGCTCATTTAGGTATACCTGTACCTTCTTATCAGTGTACAATAGAAATAAACTTGGTGACCAAATCAAGCTTTTGTTCCTTTTTGACTTAGTCTTTGCTGTAATTCTTCATGTGTGACTTAATTTTAAAATGTGAAGGTTCAAGCATGTTCCTTCCTAAAGTCTAAAACAGTTGGTTTTGATGGAAGCAGGATTAGGCAACTGGACTCCCTTCCCTGAGTTAACTCTTCATCATATGCATGGTACAGCATCTCTCACTTACCCAGCCACATAACTGGAAATAAAAAGCATATTGCAGGATTTCTTAATCACATGCAAATTCCATTCATGTGATGAAGTTTTCAGGGCACACTTGGAGATTTAACTATACAGACCCTATTAGTTTCAATAGGAGCTGTGTGGCTCAATCCTCTGAAGTCATTTTATTTGAGGGGGGGGGGAAGACACTCCCTCCCAAAAAAAACCCCAAA